>SNQJ01S0145586.1:0-24062 GCA_010110895.2 Picea sitchensis | reverse complement strand
TGTAATGTTTGTATTTGCCATTGTATCTTTTCTGTTCTTTTCTGAATATCAGTTTGCAGTAGATATTGTACAAGGTTAGAATTTACAAATTCTACCACCCAGTGGTAAGTAAGCTTAGTGGTAGGCTCGAGCCTCAGATAAATGATGAATTTCAGAGGATCCTGCATCTCTCAGATCACCCAAAGACAGGTGATTGGTATTTATACCAAAATCACACTGAGATCAGAGTATACGGGTGCGACTTGGCACCGTATAAGTTGCCCAAATACCTGCCTGTCAAAATTTTTTCTTTGTAATATATAAGGTAGATGATAAACTCTGATGATATCCATTTTGTGGCACTAAAGAAAAAGCAACAGCTCAAGATCAAAGGGTAGATTGTCTCTTTCATCTGCAACAATCGTGGCACTGGAGAAGAAGGAGACAGGTTGCTGAAGGAGATGAAGTTCTTCATGAGTTTCCAATGGAATTACGATCCTTGTGGGATTATCTCCGAGATGAGAGTGAAAAATAAGAACATCCCATATGCCCACAAAGCTAGGCCTGAAGTCGAGAAATTTGCGAACCAGACAGCATGGGAACCTAACACCTTGGTCGAAACAGAACAACAGGATCCCCTAGCCATTGTACCTCAAACAACCACACCACAGGTCCCAAAAGAGAAAAGGCCTAGGCAAGATTTATCTCCACCTGTCACTGAGGTATCGCTAGAAGAATTCCAGTTGCATACCAAGAGGCCTAAAACCATTTCAGCTCTAGGCCCGACCGGGGAAAAAGAAGCCCCGTCTACTACAGTGACCAAGGTTGATAGACCACCCCTCAGTGCAAGCCTACAGCATGTCATAACCTCAGCATTGCCAAAGAAATCCACAGATTCTCCATCGACCACCCAGCCAGGCAAGGTGGGACCGAAGCTGAGTATCTTTGAAAAATATGAGTTGATCAAGAAAAGAAACCAGACCCTGACCAGCAGCACTTGCACCCAGTTCTGGAAGCAGATGTAGACTGCACAACATAGGCTACTATCGGCATTTGACACCGAGAAGGGAATAATGTATATGGCATTCCTCCAGGCATAGGTGCCAGATCCAAAGGTGATCACTGATTACAAAATGGACACCTTAAAATTCCAGATGAAGGATGTGCATCTAGCCGATCATATGGATCTGCACAAGCAGACAGGGGAAATGGTATTTTATACATTGGCGCATGCTTCCACTACTGTGTCCAAATTGAAAGTGTCCCTGAACAACATTCAAACATAATTGAAGTTAGAGAAGATATCCTCCTTTGCCAAGGACAATAGAATCAAGACTCTGGAGGAACTGGTCCTCGAGATCGGTTATGATCCTTCGAATGTGAAAGCAGTCGAGGAGATGATTAAGAATAAGAATGCTGACATAGCCTCCTTAAGGAAACAATTGAATCTCCCGCCCACAGAGGATTCGCAGGTGAAGGAGATAGCAGAGAAAGAAGAAGAAAAAGACGAAATGTTCAAACTACTCATGGAGCAGAATATACAACTTAAGGAAATGGAAGCTGAGATGGAGAAGCTGGTAAAAGAGAAAGAACAATTGAAGCCAATGCAAGTCATTCCATTGAGCGCCATTCCAATTTTGGGAGTGAGCACGACATCAGTGACAGAAGTCCCATCCGCGACTCCATTGACATCCCTGGAAAACATAGCCGACCTTGCTAAGTCTATGGAAAAGATGAACCTGCAGGAAACAAAGATCTGGAGGCTCAAAAAGGAGATTGAGAACCTTAAGGAACTCAATTCTTCCTTTCAGATCAGCCTCTCCAAGGAAAACCAGGTGAAAGATCAGCTCAAACAAGAGTTACAACAACTCCATAAGCTAACAGTGGTAGGAAAAACTTTGGATGAGGTTAAAGAAAGTGTATGGACATACATCACCAAGTCCATGAACGAGATATGGCCTATGATACAGATCACGTTTGAGCAGATTGAATTGGTGCAGAGAAGCAAACAGGTCATTGATAATATCATGTCATAATTGGGAGAGATGCCAACACATGCAAACGAGATCATCAAGTTCTTAAATTCTAAGACTAGGGAAGAGATGGAAGAGATGAAAATTGAAGACAGAACAGAGACCATCCTTGAGGTAAAAAGAGTTTTGACCAAGAGAGGATTAATGATTCAGCTGGAAGAAAAGGTTTAGGCCATGGACCTAGGGGTACAAATATTCTTTAGTAAGATTGAGGCTCTACAGAAGAAAGGCCTTCTTGGTCTGAAGGTAATCAATGATAAATTGATGACACTCCCAGACTACAAGAAGAGACTGGCCGATGTGGCTAAGGACAGTTCAAAGTTTGCAGGAATTCAAGGCAGCATCACTGGCAAGGCGTTTCTAGATGCACTTCAGTGGGACATCAATATTCAACATGAGATTCGATACATTTTCATCACCAAACCTACCTTCGCCAAGTACACAAAAATGGACGAAGTGTATCGAAGGCTACTCAAAGTCAACGTGCCCAGTCATCTTCGATGGGAATAACTCTGTGATCTGATCGAGCAGCAGATGAGTTGTCCCAGTCTAGTCATTTGTCCAGTCAGATGAGGTTGTGCAGACGCTTCATCAACGGCCCACCCAGAAATCAGCATGCAGTTACACCACATCATCAAGTAGTTCCTAGATTTATGATATTTGTTAAGTTAGTTAGGCTAAAAATAGATTTAGCACGTCCTGGTCATTAATGATAGGATCGTTTGTAATTTAGAGTTATAAATACTTCATCTTTCTAAGTATTGAGGGTTGTTGATCTTCACACCCTACAAGCTATAAGATTGTAATATTTTTTGGAGAGATCTTCCATTAATACAAAGAGGCACGTTTACAGGATTCTTGCGTGTATTCACTGGTGATGTTGTTCTATTAAATTTATATGTTATTCTCACTTTGTTATCATATTGTTTTCTAAATCTAATATTTGGAAGTAACGAAAGTTGCAGGATTTATCTCGTATACCCTGTTTCTGACTGGAAATATTTTAGTGTTCAATCTTCTCATTTTACAATAAAGAAATTCTTAACTGTTTCTTTGTTGTAATTGTCTTCTCATATTTTCTGCTATTCATCATTTATGCTACTAAAGAATCCAGTGATTATATTATCTCACCCTTTGAAAGGATCCTTTGTTTTTTATGGTTTGGATTTCATCTTTATGACACAGACCCCATAGCCCAATGGATGTGTAAATTGTCTCAACCAACTCAAAAAATACTACGACACAAAATCGACTTAACTATTTATCTAGCCTAATATTTAAAAATTTGAAACCTATCTAAATCATATAGAGAGATCCCTCTCTGAAGTTGGAAGGGCTAGATCCCAGCTTCAAAAGCAGTTGGATAAAGTTACCTCTCGTAGATTTCTTCTTCCTAACAACCTCTTGGAAATTTAGAGAGTGCTAACATGTTCTAACTTCTTTTTGAAGTTAGGGAGATCAGTTTGTGTTTGCACTTATTGATTTTTCCAATAACAAATTTGGCGACCATACTAGGGACATATTGTTTTCCTAGTATTCGTTTTCCTTTCTTTCTTACTTTGATTGCCTGGGTTCTGTTTTATGAGTCACTGGGAGATCCAGATTGACTCTCTGACTATTTATTTCCCTGGAAAACCTTAATTTTTTTTTATTTTTTCCACCTTTTACTTGATCGACGCACCCTGCTTTGAGAGAAAGTGAAACATCGTCACACCGTGGTCTTTTGTGACCTACGAAAAAGCAGGATCAATGCACTGGGTTAGTCTAGTTACTTGCTTCGATTGTGAATTTGTTTTTTATTTGGTGGTTTTCCTTGCCCAGATATTAGATATGGTTTTGGGGTGAATTGTCGTGTTTGATTATAGTTTGCTTGACAGCTTTGAATATGCCTTTAGCCTTATTTTCTTTGTTTTATATTGTGTGCTTTTGAAATATTTTATCTCTTTCTTTGAGTGTCTTCCAGTTACAAATAATTATTTTTTATATAGAATTTTTTAGTGAAAGAACATTTATTTTTCTGAATAGTTCGTTTTAAAAGATTTTTTTTTAGATTGGGGGAATATTTGCATTTGAAGTAGCAAAATTGCATGGTTTTTGGCAGTTTTTAGTGCATAGTCTCTTTGGCTCATTTCTTGAAGATCTTGATACTGATGAGTTTAATAAAATTTTGGGACATTGTGCATCTGGGAATGATAAACATTTTCTCCTTCTCGTAATATAGCTTTCTTCGAAGTGAAATATTTTCATTCGCTTTTATTTTCATTGTTTAGAGTCGATCAAAACATCATTTAGTCCACACCATTTTCCTCTTGAGTAAACAACATCCTTAAAATAAAGCGCTTATAAAAATTGATTAGACATTTTTGTATTTTATGGTAGCAAGCCTACATTAGCTTAGGGTGTAGGGCTTTGGAATAGGTGTGAAAGATAACTTTCCAAAGATGTAAACAAACATAGAATCTTGTGCTAGGGAGTGGTAAATCCACTTATTACATTTTGTCCTGGGAATCCCTTCTCACACAAGGGTCAATCATGAGATCACATTGAGACTAGCAAAGTGACTAACCCTTCTTTGTTTGTCTTGGTGTAGTGGCTACGCGTATTATTGGGGGTCACTTGAGAAAAAAACTATGTGTGGGTCTTCTCAAGTCGATTTCGGGCTCAGTTAACATGCCCTTGCGCATGTATCAGACTATCGACTATTTCCCCAGGCATCATTGTGGTAGTTGGTAACCTTAGTGGTCTTTCTCTTTAGGTTAATACACTAGGTGACGATGAAGGGGAAGTCTTTGTTGTACCTAGAATCGACATTGTTCAAACTCACTCATGATCCTTGGAGGGTAAATCCATGTTTATTCTGTTGAATCTTGCACCAAGGCGTAAATCTGTTAAGTAGGTCATCAACGTAATGCTTCCACTCTCTCTATTCCAACCCCTTCTTACATTGTTCCCGTGATGTTGGATTTCATCACCAACTAGTGCGTTCATTGTGAGAAGGTTTTGTTTGCCTACTTTCTTACTAGATTTTTAGCACGTGTTGTTTTTTCCCCTTACAGGATTTATGTTGGATCTGTATTTATGATGGCATATCCCAAAACAACCAATGAAGAAACCTATGCTCTGGGGAACCTTTTGTTTTCCTTTCTTACGGAAATGTTGGTCCTCCTTACATCACTACTTTGAGCCTTCCAGGTCTCACAATTGGATTACCGGTATGGTTGTTTTCCACTTAGGCAATCCTGAATGCAGCAAGTTCTTCGGTTTTAAGAACTTCCCCCCAAGAACATCAACCTCTTGTTGATCCTTCACCTTCTTCACCAATAAGATCTTCTTCGCCTTCTTCACTTACAAAGCCTTCTTCCATTTCATCTTCTTCACCTAGTGAAAGTTATGAACCTAGTAACCCAATGGATAAGAAGAATAAGAAAAGGAAGATTAAGAAGAAGAAAAATAAGCAAGGTTCCAAACTTCCAACCACTGCCAGACATGTTGGAAAACAACTAGTTATCCATAATCCTGCTGAGAGTGTTGATGGTGCTAAGATCACCCAAACAACCCGTAAGCCCAAGTACCCTTGCAGGCTTTGTAAGGGTAACCATATTCTTAAGTATTTCCCTGGTCTATCTAAGGTTATAGAAGCATGGTTTTCACACCCTCGCCAACCCATGTCATTGTTGGCCCTTAGTTATGGAAGGAAGCGAAGAACAAGGAAGGAAAGGTAAAATGTGAGCTTCACAAGAGACACATTAACTGCCACTGAGTCAAAGTGAGAAAAAGAGAAGAAAATATGAAGTGAAGTGTGGAAAATAAATCCATTGGATGAGGAGATCAGGGATGATAGATCAACAAGGAAGAGGGATCGCGGACAACTCAACAAGCAAAGAAATCCATCATTGGATGC
Organism: Picea sitchensis; assembly: GCA_010110895.2. Classification (NCBI taxonomy): domain Eukaryota; kingdom Viridiplantae; phylum Streptophyta; class Pinopsida; order Pinales; family Pinaceae; genus Picea; species Picea sitchensis. The sequence continues at coordinate 18,149 of SNQJ01S0145586.1, read as the reverse complement.
TTTGGAGCACCGCACGATGAATAAGGAAAGACAGGCTGGAAAAGACCGAAAAAAGTGGGTCAAGTTGACTTAGGGTTTTAGACACCTAGGGTTTTGGTATCTAGGGTTTTCGCACCTAGGTTTTGACCTAAGGTTGTCAGTGAGAGATTGTAATATATAAATAAAGGTCAAGAGGACCTAGGTTGGGTTGGTCATTGAGTATTGGTATGATATTGTTATTATAGCTATGTTGTAGAGGGAGAGGATTGTATTGTGAGATCTTCAGTTGTGTGTGAAGGTCAATTCCTGCAGATAGGTGCACAAGAAAGGGAGAGAAAGAGAGAGAAGAAATAATATCTGCTAGCTGAGAGCGTAAATAGGAACTGTATGGTTTACCTTAATAAATCATAAGCATAGTTATGTGGACATATCCCTAGAGAGAGGGTGAACCACATATATTTTGTGTTGTATGTGTGATTGATGCCTGGATCTCTGTCATTGTTATATTGTTATTTGCAGTCTTATGTTAGATCAGATCTATAGTTGTGCAGGATAGACCTAGCTGATAAGTGATATATTAATGTTGTATTGTTGTTGTGATAGATCCACTTGATATTCCCCTGGTTGTAGACATTCCTGTCCTGCAACCCCCCTCTTAGATGCTTCGGGTGAGACTGCATCTTCTTCACAGATGTTGTTGAAAGGGCTAGTATCTAGGGCTTGTTGGTGCACTCTTAGAGTGAACCTCGGGTTTTCCCCTATGCCAACAAATGGTTTCGTTGCCGGGATAGGAATATGTGTAAGGGAATGTCAAGGTGGTTCCCATCGAAGACAAATATTTAGAAGTGGATAGAGGATCAAGAAAGGGACTTCGTTGAAGCCCAAAACAAGAACCCTAAGCTAAGTACTGAAGGTTGGCTGCAAAGACACATATTCACCAATATTCATGAGATCTTCTTTGGAGAAATCCATCAAGAGTTATACGAGTGGTTAGCTAGGTTAGTCGATAGCCAGTTCGATATCAGATCTAGACCTCCTATGGTCTGGACGTCGGAGTTCATTAAGAAGGTTAAGAGAGTTGAAAATGCTATATCAAGGGTTGTAGATCACTATTTCGATAGTACCATTGGAGGGTATATCACCGAATTTGTTGTTGACAGAACACAATCATATAGCCAAGTTGAGAGATACTTATTCAAAGGACCCAGAGGAAAATGTTTACAATTTCTGAAGCGAAGAATCAAGATGTTGTTGCATGAAAAGAACGTATTGAAGATATAGTAGATTGGTTGGATCCAAAAAGGATAATGTTCAAGAATTCAGACAGTGACAATGAAACAGAAGTTGGACATACGCGTAGTGGGAAAGTATTTCGAGGGGTTCACCTTGAGAACCTGTTCAAGCAAAACTACAAAGACGAGGGTTTCTACAGTGGAGAAGAGGTAGATCTGATAGACAAAGAACATTCAGAACCTACCAGAGCAGAGGAAGAGGAAGTTGAAGAACTTTGCCAGAACGAGCCAGAAACATCAGGAATTGTGCAGACCACTGAAGTAAGTAATATCAATCCTTTTGTTATTTCATAAACGCTAAGTAATCAGAATATTCCAAATTACCAGAGTCCGCAGACTACTATTACTAGTAGTTCAGCATCTACTCAGACAGGAAACCTAGACATATCTATGGCAGATTAGATGAGGCTCCCTAACTTTAAAAGAGATGTATCTGAATATCTTGATCAACACTGGTTCCTGTGCGAGGCTATATGGAACATTAAAAATATTACTGATGAAGCTATTAAAAGAAACTAGTTTAGCACTACATTGAGGGATAGCACACTGAGATGGTACATGAAGCTTGTCCAAGGACTTGAGAAGCCTAAGCCAATAAATGAGATCAAGAACGCGTTGGTTGCAGAGTTGGAAATACCTAATTCAGATTCACAGTGTATTACTGACCTGAAGGAGATCAAACAGAAAGTAGCCGAACCTGTTTGGGAGTTCGATCATAGATTCAAGACCCTAACAGGCCAATTGACTTTTAAGATCCCAGATGAGCAGAACAAAGAATGGTTCATCGCTGGTCTTTTACCACACATCAGAATTCCCCTAATGTAGTAGAATATTGCATCGCAGGCAGAATATTTGGAGATCGCCATGAAGCTTGAATCAACACCTATGGGAGAATCTAGCTCAGGTATGAGCCAGATCTTGAGCCAGCTGACTAGTTTGTCTCTATAGGTTGAGGATATGAAGAAGGACAAGGGGAAGGAAAAATGAGAAGATATCTGGTGTGTAAGATGCAGATCCGAAGGTCATGATAAAGAACACTGTCCCCTGTTTCATGAATATTTGGCTCAGGAGAGTTGAGCCCCTTGAAGCAAGTTAACCTGCCCTAGTGCGAAGTATGCAGAAACCAACATTGCCCTGGTGAGTGCTATTATATGCAGAAGTATGTTCAGACACCCACAAACTTGTACTACACATTATGTAAGTCTGTAGGGCATGATGATAGAGATTGTAGGGATTTTGACCTAATGCACGAAAGATCAAGAGATATATACAAGATCCAAGGCGAAGTACACCAAGAAGGAAACAATGCACAATATAATTCCCCAAGAAGAGGAAGTTTCAATCCTCGCAATGGATACATAGGATGAGGAGGAGGAGGAGGAGGTATGGTTCGAGGCCAAGGAAAAATAATTTTTTACAACTATGCGCAACCAGGACATTTAGCGAGGGACTGTCATAACCCTTTCACAACCTGCAATTATTGCAATTCCTTTGAGAATGTCATAGAGGACTTCCCTTTGTTGCTAGCTAAGCTTCAAGAAAGATGAAGAACTCAACAAAAACCGCAAGTGAAACTGATATATGATGAACCTCGCAGAGTATACCCTAGAGTCGATGTTATCACTCGAGGAGGCACTGCTACAAGAGAAGATAGCGAAGCCCAAAGAAATATTGTAGACAACCACGGAGTCAGGAAATATATAGAGAAGACCCCAACATTCAATGTTAAGAAAGAAAGACATATATTTGAGGAGGAAAGAAAATATTTCAGAGGAGATCAAGGGTCTTCATCAAAGAAACAACCAGAAATCAAAGAATATGGCATGCCTTGGGCGTTTGATCAGTCTGCATCGCCAACAGAAGGAAAAGAGGTAAGCAAACTCATGGAATTTTTGTGCACTTGTGTTAAGTTCATTCAATATAATAGCATTGTACAAGAATTACAAGATTTAATCAAGCAGTATGAGCTAGGAAATATAGACTCCTTACTGAACAAGGAAGTGCACCAAATTGGGAAAAGGAGAAGGACAAATAAATAATTACACCTGAATGCTCAAATAGGAGAATATGATATAGACTATGTGGTCCTCGACTTAGGGTCGGAGGTCAATGTCATGACGAAGCAAACCTAGGCACTAATGGGAAAACTGAAGTTGATCTATTCCCCTATCACGCTTAGAATGGATAATTAGCAAGATGTCAACCCATTTGGATGATTGGAGAATGTCCCTGTGGACATCGACAGAGTTAGAAACTTTGTAGATTTTGAAGTAATTGAAATTGTTGATGACAACTGCCCTTATCCTACATTATTAGGAATTGATTGGGCCTTCAACAATTATACTGTTGTTGATATAAATAAGAGGTGTATGACATTCGAAAGATATGGCCTTAGGGTCATTGCACCTTTAGATCCATATGAGGGTCCTCAATACATAGAGCCCATCAGAGAAGTAGACCACGCATACAAACTGGAAAACATATACAAAATAACAACCAAACAACAGGATTATATCAATCCTATAGCCAACGAGAATCTGACCTGGCGAAGTGACAACACATGTTCATCAGACTCAGAAGAAGCGTTGGATAACTAGCAGAACCAGATGTATGAAGTCTATACCAGAAGATGTGCTAGACTAACCAGAGAGGTTCATTGGATCGACACAATAGTGAGTAACGTACCCACATTTGATGGGCTAAACCCTTTAGAAAAATTCTTATCAGAGTTTGAGACAAGTTTACCAACACAACAGAGGCTGTTGGAAATGGATGAGGCCGTGAAAGACACACTAGAAATATGGTGGGGGACACACAAAGGAAACATCATAGACTGAACACAATGTCGAACTTTGATGACAACGTGGTTCTCAACACAAGTAGGAAGTTGCGAAGTGAGGTACACAGGTCGAAGTTTCCCAAAGGACCATGTGTGAAGCTGTGAAGAGGCCTGGAGTGACATTCCTAGAGAACAATGGGTGCACAGATTCATTAACATGCTAGAGATGATCCCTATCAACTGGTACCTTCAAGTAGAGCTGCACCTAGTCACTTCAGATTGGGAAGGTATGATCCAGAATTTTGTAACCACCTTTTTGTTTGAAAGTGAATTTTCTTTCAGTAGACCAAGCATTACAGATTGTGAGACAGAAAGTATTTAAGGAGGCATTTGGCCTCCCTTTGGATCAAGAAGAGGATGAATGGACCGCGTCGTTCCAGAAATTGCAAGGATGTTACAACATTAATGCCAATGAAGATGATGATCCGAGGAAGGTAAACATCGTTGAGACAGAAGGACATAAAAATGTGGAAGGGCCAGGAGTTGAGCTACCATTCATAGGACAACCGATCAAAATAAAGAAAGTCAATATTGGGACAGAGGAGACACCAAAGCTTGCCAGTGTCGGAGATTATTGGGATGTTGCTACCATTGACAAGATTACAGAGTTATTGCATGAATATCAGGACTTGTTCCTGACCAAGTTCACTAATATGAATGGAATCAAAGGGCCTATGGGTGAGATTAGAATACCTTTGAAACCAGATGCAAATCCAGTCAAGCAAAGACCTTACAGACTGAACCCAAAATACAAGTAAAAAGTGAAGATCTAGCTCGACAGAATGCTGGAAGCAGGAATTATTGAACCTGTCGAAGAGTCGGAGTGGATCAGCCCTATGGTGGTACAAGACAAGAAGACAGGAGAAATTAGGATTTGTGTGGACCTCGAAAAGTTGAATGATGTCTGTCTGCCTGACCCTTTCCCTACACCATTCATAGACGAAGTGTTGGATAATGTGGGAATCCAGGAAGTATATTCTTTTAGAGATGACTTTTTGGGATACCATCAGATCCACATTGCCAAGGAGGACCATCATAAGACTAAATTTTCCACAGAGTGGGGATCCTACCAATATACAGTAATGCCATTTGGATTGAAGAATGCCCCAACCATATTTTCCAGGGTGGTGGTCGAAGTGTTCAAAGATTTTTTGCATAATATTTTAGAAGCATACATTGATGACTGGACTATTTTTAGTTTGTTGAAAACTCATATTGAATGTCTAAGTCTAATGTTGGAAAAATGCAGGCAGTGTCAAATTTCTTTGAATATAATGAAATGCATCTTCTGCTCACCATTTGGAGTGCTATTAGGTCATATTGTATGCAACCAGGGATTGCTGGTTGACCCATCTAAAATTGCAATTATAGTTGATTTGCCACCTCCTACTTCATTCAAACAACTGCGCACTACACTAGGCCATACTGGATATTACAGGAAATTTATCAAAGGATATGCCCAAATTACAACACCAATGGAGAAGTTGTTGAAGAAGGACTACCCGTATGAGTGGATAGATGAATGTCAACAGAGCTTCAACACACTGAAATAGAAGATGGTTACAACTCCCATTCTGGTTTTTCTAGATTGGAGCAAAGAATTCCATGTGCATGTCGATGCATATTCTATTGCATTAGGATCAATACTGGCACAACCTAGAGAAGGGGACATTGATAATCCATTAACATTTTCCAGCAGGAAGCTATCCACAGTTGAAGTTAATTACACCACTACAGAGAGAGAGGGACTAGCCATGGTGTATACACTACAAAAATTCCACCACTACTTGTTGGGAGGACACATTAAAATATTTACTGATCACTCCACGCTAAAGCACCTAGTCAACAAGCTAGTGTTGGGGGGGAAAATATGCAAATGGATTTTTCTTTTTCAAGAATATGATTTTGAGATCATAGTTAAGCCAGGAAGAATGAACAAGGGCCCATACCACTTATCAAGTTTGGAACATGGCAAAGAACCTACCAGTTTGGATGATACATTACCAGATGCACAACTGCTCGCCATTAGAAATATTGATGACCACTTCACAGACATAGTCCAATTCCTGTCAACAAGAATGGCTCCAAGTGAGTATACAATTCCTCAGAAGAAACAAATAGTGGTGCGTGCTACAGACTTTTCACTTATAGCTAGACAACTGTACAAAATGGGACTGGATGAAATATTAAGGAGGCGTCTTATGGAGATAGAGTGACCATTAATCCTCGTAAAATCTCATGAAGGCATCGCAGGAGGACATTACGCAGGGAAAGCAACTGCGTAGAAGGTTCTGTCAGCTAGCCTTTGGTGGCCTACGTTACACAAAGATGCTAAAGAGTATGCGAGAGCATGTGATGTATGCCAAAGAATTGGAAAACCATACTGAAGAGATGAAATTCCATTATCATTGCAAATGACCCTACAATCATTTGAAAAGTGGGCCATTGACTTCGTGGGACCTATAAACCCACTAGGAAAGCAGACAGGAGAAAGGTACATTATTACTGCGACAAAATACTTAACCAGATGGGCCGAAGCTAGAGAAGTCAAGGACTGTAGTGAAACTATAGCTGCGCATTTTATATTTGATGACATAATAACCAAGTTTGGATTCCCTAATATGAGTGATCAAGGTACACACTTCATCAACAAGACAGTTGAAGCCCTGACTGAAGAATTTGCAGTCCACCATTAGAAGAGTACACCTTAACATCCATAATAAAATAGAATGGTTAAAGCATTCAACAAGATCTTCGAGACAACATTGACAAATATTGGCAGCGTGAACATGGATGACTGGGATTTAAGAGTACCAACAGTACTCTAGGGTTATAGAACAACTTACAAGAAATTAACAATGCAGACCCCCTTCAAGTTAGTTTATGGTTTTGAAGGTGTTGTCTCGATGGAATACTTAGTACCAAGCCTAAGAATTGTTTCATTTACAAACATGGATGATACCATAATTGTTCGCGAGAGGCTTTCACAGTTGGTTGAACTGGAAGAAGACAGATTCATTGCAAGATTCCATCAGGAAGTTCAGAAGGAACGAGAAAAGGCCTATCATGACAGACACATCAAGAAGAAGACATTCAAGCAAGGTGATTTAGTATTGGTGTATGAAAGTAAGTTTATCAAACACCCTTGGAAGTTCAAAACGCATTGTCTCGGACCATATGAGATTGCCTATGTTACAGAAGGAGGAGTTGTGTAGCTAAAGACATTGAAGGGAGACTGGAAGGAAGGATTGGTGAATGCGAGTCGGCTAAAGTTGTACTATGATAACCAACTACCTCACATATCTCAGTAAAAGCATGAGGAAAAGGGTCCAGGTATCAGGTGCAGTTGAAATTGGGTACCGGACACAAAAAAGACTGTCTGCAAAAGGGTGGAAAGGAGGCATACAACATAAAGTAAGGGTTGCACTGCGCAGTCCAAAGTCAAAGTAAAATAAGAGGATCAGATCTGAAGTGCTTCAGGACGAGTCATAGGTGAGTGTTGGGGGCCTGTTGGCCCTTGGCTATGGAAGGAAGCAAAGAACAAGGAAGGAAAGTTACAAAGTGAGATTCACGAGAGACATAGTAACTGTCGCTGAGTCGAAGTGAACAAAAGAGCAGGAAAGATGGAGTGAAGTGAGGAAAAGAAAGCCATTGGATGAGGAGATCAGGGATGACAGATCAACAAGGAAGAAGGATCGTGGACAACTCAGCAAGCAAATAAATCCATCATTGGATTCTTTGGAGCACTTCATGATGAATAAGGAAAGATAGGCTAGTGAAGCCCGAAAAAAGAGGGTCAAGTTGACCTAGGGTTTTAGACACCTAGGGTTTTGGTATCTAGGGTTTTGACACCTAGGTTTCGACCTAAGGATATCGGTGAGGGATTATAATGTATAAATAAAGGTCAAGAGGACCTGGGTCAGGTTGTTCATTGAGTATTGGTATGATATTGTGGTTATAGCTTTGTTGTGGAGGGAGAGGATTGTATTGTGAGATCTTCAGCTGTGTGCGAAGGTCAAGTCCTGTAGCTAGGTGCGCAGGAAAGGGAGAGAAAGAGAGAGAATAAAGAAGATTTGCTAGATGAGAGCACAGATAGGAACTGTATGGTTTACCTTAATAAATCATAAGAACAGTTTTGTGGACGTATCCCTAGAGAAAGGGTGAACCACGTATATTTTGTGTCGTATGTGTGATTGATGCTTGGATCTCTGTCATTGTTATATTGTTATTTTCATTCTTATGTTAGATCAGATCTATAGCTGCCCAGGATAGACCTAGATGATAAGTGATATATGAATGTTGTATTTTTTTTTTGATAGATTCACTTGATATTCCCCTGGTTGTAGACATTCCTGTCCTGCAAACCCCCTCTTCGCTGCTTCGGGTGAGACTGCATCTGCTTCGCAGGTGCTACCGAAAGGGTGAGTAGATAGGGCTTGTTGGTGCGTTCTTGGAGTGAACCTCGAGTCTACCCCTGTGACAACAGTCATCAACCTCTGAAAAACATGCTGATGACCTCCCGTTAACTAGTCAGGATATCGTTGGTAAGAATAAAAATAGAGACAAGTTCCCATGTAGGTTATGTGGAGGGAGTCATCAAACTCACCTTTTTCCTCATATGGAAAAAATCCTCAAAATTAATGGAAGGCATGATTGTTTCCCAGCCTCAACTTTCGACTGCTTACCACAATCTTACTCTCAACCCACCTGCTTTTGATAGCATGATCAATCTGGTCCCTTCATCGGTTGGTTCGGTTGATCAGGTAGTCAATCTGGTCATGTCCTTAGTTGAACCAATTGAAAAAGTGGTTGATCTGATCCCATCCTCGGTCGATCCCACTCTCCCATTAGAGAGTGAAACCCAAGAAGTAGATCTGCTTCCATCTGTAGACCCCATTCTCCCCTTGTAGAATGCAACTCAAGTGGTTGATATGATCTTGTCATCGATTGATCCTACTATCCCATTAGAGATTAAACCTAATACTACCCATGTTTTTCTCGTTGATACATAATCTACCGTGCTAGGGGGCATTCCTCCTTCTCCCATGGAAGCTCCTCCAAGTAATGAAGATATCCTATTTTATTGGGGTGTGATAAGTGGACCTCATCTTCCCTCTCACATTCCTTTCAAGATTAACGTACAGGTTTGTTGTTGAGATGTTCCTCATACGATGATAGATGAAGGTGTGACCGTTAGTATTTTGTCCTCTATTTCTTGGAAATCTTTAGGTTATCCTCAACTTGTGTCGGTTACGCAGAATATGTTAGATTTTAACAGAAGAACCAGTCAACCCTTAGGGACCCTTCTTCATTTTCCCCTAACTTTGGGAGGGAAAACTATATTTATTGACTTCATGGTAGTCCAAGACCCCTTGGATTCCAATTTACTCCTTGGGAGAGCTTATGTCTTTTCCATGAAAGCTATCGTGTCCACTCTTTTTCGTGTGATATATTTCCCTCATGATGGAAGAATTGTGACTATTGATCAACTTCCATTCGTTGGTCCTGACTTTATTACCAACTCAATGACCTCCCTAAATGTTTCTTATATGCAGACGATATCACCCTCACCACAGGTCATTTATGTGGCATTGTCTCCCATGCCTTCAGTTGTCGATGAAGATGAGCCTCTCACTGTATGCTTAGTATCTTATGACTTAGATCCGATAGTTGACATGGTGGTCTCCTCAATAGGTCTTTTAGAGCCTGACCTCCTTACCCCTATCAAAACCCTCAACATGTGTTTCTTCCAGAGCATTGTTCTTCCATCAAGTGAAGATTTGTTGGAAGTCATGACAGAGTTTTGTCCCTTAACATGGTGTCCTTCCAGAGAATTTTCCTCTTGGAAGGCATGATCAAGAAGAGGAGTTTGAGCATGGTTTTATGATTTCAAGCTCATTAAAAAATGAAACTAGTTGTGAGGATGGTTTTGCATCTTTGTGGCAACTTCATTAAAAAATTAAACAAAGGTCACGATGATAGTTTTTGAGTCCTTTTGGCAACCTCGTTAAAAATGAAACAAAGGTTATGAGAATAGTTCTTCTCCTTTGTCAAGCTCATTAAAAAATAAAACAACCCATCTCGAGCATAGTTCTTATTCCTGTGTCAAGATCATTAAAAAATGAAATAGATTTTTCCCGTTCTTTGTTTGAGTCAAGTCCTTCGTCTAGTATTTGAAGCTTCATTTCATTCTCCTTTGCAGTTCGACAAAACAAATCTTGGGGGGAATTTTCTTACAGCCTCTGGACTTCATGCTGAAGTTAATTCGCTATCTTCTTAAGCTAGGGACAAAGTACCAACCATCCCTACATAATGCGTTGGGAAGTCCCAAGCATAGTTTTCTTTGGTTCAATCTTGTGTAAAACTGAAACCACCTACCTCAAGCATAGTTTCCTCTTGTTCAAGCTTGTGTAAAAATGAGACTAGGTCTTAGACTTTGTTCTTTCTCGTGCTTAGTTTTTGTTCTCTCTCGTTCTTGTAAATACATGAGAATGTAACCGAGTAAATTGTTTTCACTTTTTTGGACTCGTAAAGGTTATATGAAAAAGGAACCCCCTGGAGTTACCTTTAATCTCTTTTTAGACTCTCTAAACATGAAAATATTGTCGAGTGATCTTGTTCTTTTCAAACCCGTTAAAGTATTAGAAAGAACGTATTTTGAGCAGTAGTTTATCTTTTTTTCGGTCTCATCGGACTACTTTACAAGAAAGGAACACTCTAATCAAGCATGATTAGAAAAAATTATGGAGTCCTCTTTAAGTTCTTTTCAAACTCCATAAATATAAAAAGACCACTGAGTTAACTTTCTTTGGACTCGTAAAACAAAAATTGAAAGTCCCATATGGGATTGAACCACTCCTTCCTAGGGTTCGTTAAACATACTCTGAGGGACTCATCTGAAGGATGAGATTACAGTTCAAGTGTATGTTATCCTCCTCAATATTGTGTAAAAATAAAGAGGTACTCGCCAGAAATGGTGGGGGGAAATTGGGAAAGAAATGTATCTAAACATATATTCTATGGAAGAGTCGCTTTTGAACATGACACCCTTTCACTTGCTTTGTGTCTAGGTTGGAAAATCCTCTTGTCTCTTGATCATACTCCTTTATAAGATTACAATTTGGTCTGTGATCCTGTTGTTGAGTCAGTGTTTCCAAGACAATTGTCGTGTCGTCAATATGTTCAAAGAGAAGTTCAACCCAGAAAGCCTTCTATTGCATCAACCTTTTCTACAGTACTTAAGCCTTCTATTGCATCGTCCATCCTTGAGTCAATCCTGAAACACTTGTTACTATGATCTAATTCAAATATTTTTACCTGTTTCATGTCATTGATGAGGGATACATTAAGGCCCTCCTATGACAAGTCTTTTCCTATTGAGTTCAACTCATTATCCAGGAATTAGACCTAGAAACTAATTGGTACCTTGGAACTTGCATGCCTCAATGGCATGTTTCCTCGCTTTTGACAATGGGTTTTCATTATTGACCCCTGATTGGGAGATTATGTCGAGTGTTTGACTTCAGCTCACAAATTCACACTCAGTGGATTGCACTAGTGTACCTTGGGAGTCATTGACATTAATGGTGGTTTCCCTCTCACTTTTTAACACTATTCACTAAGGACCAGTAATCAAGTGGTTTCTACAATGTTCAACTTCAACACATGTATTCGAATGGTTAGATTCGTACTATAGAGTGATGGAGATGAAGGCCCTGGATATTTTCTGACAGATTCAATTTGCGTTGGAGTATATATTTAGATTGTACTGTTGCATAGATCCACAGTGTATGTCTTGTGGCTATGTTCAAATTTGAGTATTTAAGACATAGATCCACAATGTATTTTGGTGGCTATGTTCAGATTTGAGTCTTAATGGCATGGATCCACACTGTATGTTTGGTGGCCATGACCTGTCTTACTTGACATGGATCTTTGTATGTCAGAATTTATTCTTTGAGTCATTTCTATTCTGAGTATGGGAATTCCTACCTTAGTGATGATATATTATTGTACTATATTTCCTTGTTTCCGACCGATGTGTTCCTTGTTCCCTACACACACTCGACAAATTATTTAAGCTATAACTCTATTCTAACTTCATACTTTCGGGGTGTTGGCACCAGGACGAAGTGGAAAGGAGAATGATTATGGGAAATAAAGCATGTAGAAATGGAAGTAACAGGTGGAAGGTAACACAACACGCGTGCATGCAAGAAAGTGTGCAAAAGGAAAACGACAGTTGGAGGAAGAACATCACACGTGCATGGGAGAAAGACCTAACATCGATAGGGTTAGGGTTTTGGCAATACATTGTAAAATGGATGAAGAGATTGATATATATAAATAGAGATACACATGTATCATAGAGAGGTTGATTCGCTTATGTATTAGTTTCATTTTTGTAATGATCTATCATAGCTATGTACGAGCTGATGTGTTATGTAACATGGTTTTGGACAAATTTTGTAAGTTGTTGAGATAGAACATAGGAGACGAGGAAGATCTGAGGATTAGATCACAGGTTGTGGATCCTGGTGTGATCTAGTTCACCTCATACAGATCTTACCCATCATAGGGAATTGTAAGTGCACAACGCTAGAGATGAAGAACTACCATAATAAAAGAGACAAGAGACAAATATTTGTGGATGTAGCCCAGGAGGGGGAAAACCACGGTAATATCTATGTAATGTGATGAATGCATGTATATCTTTATTTTCTTTCATCAGTTTATTTTTATGATTAATGAATGAGTTAATGCATTGTTATGGAATATGATTGTGTTGTTCGGGGAACTAAACCATGAAGGGTTGATGCAACCTCGTGAGTACTAGTTGATTGTAGTCATAATTCGTAGTAGGTGGCTTGTATTAACAATCCCCTATTCCATACTCAATCGTAGGTTGTAAACACCTGAGTCTTACAACCACCCATTTAAATCTATTTCGGGTGAGACTGCATAGTGCACTCTGTACATTGTGTTGCCTTCTAGTTTACTAGGAGGGCCGATAGTTTTAGAGGCTTTTTTGGAAACCCAAAAGACATGAACCCTTGGTCAATAAATGAGACAGTAAAAGGAAGAAGTTAAAACCCAACAAATGGTTTTGTTGTCATGTTAGAAGGAACAAGAGAGGATTGAGTAGGCAAGATATATTGAACGAGAAAATAATGAGCGAAACAAGAAGACCAATGAGCCATTAGAAGGGAATGTTGAGACCTTGGAACCCCACGAAAGCATAAATAGAAGGTTGGTTGAGAACCAAAGAGCTAGAGTTTTCCTAGAAAGACAATCGAAACCCTAGACTCAAACCTTTCAAATATATGGATAAATACGTATTTATTGATTTACATGAAGTCTTTTTTCTATGATTTTTTGCATCTACTACAGGAGTGGATACTAAGGTTGAAGGATAACCATGCGATGAACCAGATCCTACAGCTAGATTGGACCCAGGTATAGATTGAGCAATTACAACAGGTGAACAACAAATTCACCCGCGCAGTAGACTTTTGGCTTGACATTATTTTGGCAGGTTTCATCATCGAATTTGCATTTGACAAAGCGAAGTCATACAACGCAGAAGAGAAATAATTTCTATGTGGACCACAAGGAAGGTACATTCAGTCCCTGTATACTTATATTAAGATACTGGTATATAAAAAAGGTGTAATGACAATGGAATCAGATAGCTAAAATTCCCTTCCTGCATGGGGGAAGGGGGGAAACACTGACAGAGAGAGGATACATGGAAGGAGGGGAGGATAAAGGTAAGAAGGAGGAGGAAACCTTGACTCGATCATGATGGATGATGACCAACTCAAGTGGATTTTGGCTTCATCAAGAATGACGCTTAGCGGATTACCCTACCAATATAAGGTAAATACCAAGAAGAGAGTCGTAGCCACGAGGGAAGGCTTGGCGAGCGATGAGGAAGAGGTAGAGGATCTCTGTGTTGTGGAGAAGATTGAGGAAATCTTGTGTGCAACGTATGAGAGGAAGATGAGAGGCACAAGAATAGGAGGAGAAGGCAACCATCCTATCCATATTAATGTCAGTGTGGAACCCATAAACCCATGTGTGACTAATACACCAAAGAGAACACCACCTTTTATACAATCGAATTTCAGAGGAAGTCCGACAGCAAGAAGTACATCTACACTAGGAGAAAAAACTGGAGGATCTAGTTCAGGTAGCACTAGTCAAGTATATACACCGCACAGAGGAGGAAGTAGTTTAGTATTCAGAATGGTAGGACATGATCCAACTATCAGATTACCAGAATTTAGAGGAGAAGAACCAGAAGACCTGGAGAATCATTTGTTCATTTGTGCAAAGATCTGGGAGGCAAAACAGATCAGTGATGAAGATACCAAACTTGTGCAACTAGCGATTACACTAAGAGACCGCACACTAGACTGGTACATGAGTCTCAACATAGACAGTGCCCCTAGAATGACTAGGACATTGGTAGACATTAAGAATCTATTGATTAATGAGTTCTAGAAGATGAACTCAGAGGATCAGTGCATGAAAGAGATGATCGAAATAAGATAGAAACCAGGAGAATTTGTATGGGAGATTGACCAAAGGTTCAAGCGACTAAAAGGAAAACTAAAATACCTTATGACCAAGATGCAACATCGACCCCTGTTTGTCAACTCACTACTCCGACACTTAAAATATCCCCTACAACAACATAAATTTCAAACGCAGGAAGAGGCTCTGCAGAAAGCCTTGCAACTGGAAGAGAACCAGTACATGCAAATGGACCCAGATATTGAGGAATTGAAGGAGGATTTGAATAATCTAACATTTCAACTAAACTAGAATAATAATAAGGACAAACAAGAAGTCGTTTGGTGCACCACATGCAGGACGAAAGGACACCAAAAGAACAAATGTCTAACATTTGCGTAATATATGGAAACAGGTATGCCAAATCCGCTACCACAGGGAGGATTATGGTGCGAAATATGAAAGAAACCGGGTCATGACCCTTATCACTGCATGATGATGCATAAATACTAGACAATTTTTAAGAATTCATATTGCACCTTTTGTAAGTTAGTAGGACACGATGACAAATATTGCAAAACTATGGAGATGATGCGGGAAAGAACATCAGATGCATACAGGGTACAGGTTGAAATGCTGACTAGGCAAGAAGCACCACAGTTCAATCAAACCCCAGCTCCATATAATAATATGTAACAACCATACAACAATGTGTAGCCATAGTATAACTTGGCACAACCCTAGTACAATACTACATAGTATAATCAGGCACCATAGTATAAAGTGTCGAGAGGTGACCAAGCAGGCTACCGAGGAAGAGGACTAGCCATAAAAGGTTTTGGATGTGGTAGAGGACCCATCACATGTGACAATTATCAACAACTGGGACATTATGCATGAGAATGTCCACTTCCACCATCAAATTGTATGTATTGTTGTGCATCGGACCATGATACAGAGGAATGTCTGACACTACTGGTAAAGATTCAGGAAAAGAGGAACCAGAACAATCAGAATGTCTAGTGGATTTCAGCTGAAGCTAGGGATGATGGATGAAACATCAATATAGTCACTCATGGAGGAATGAAAATAGGAAATGATGCAGTTCGACAAGAACCAACACAGAACCAATGGGTAAAGAAGAACACCGAACCAAGAAAGAAGTTTGACGCACCAAACTAAAAGGAGACTTTTAAGGAAGCCAGACAAGAATTTCAGAAGGAGAACACAACGTCGACTTCAACTGCGCAACCATTCAAGGAAGCCCTAGTGTTTCGCCTCTTTCATCACCTTAGTGAGAAAAATAGAGGTGCTTGCAAGCTCAGTTGGGTTTGCTGAGCAGGATAGCTGGAAGGAAAAGGGCTAGAAAAAGAAATAGAAAACAACAACTAAGAATTAAACTAAGAAATGAAATAACAACTAAATTTATAAGCATAGGGACATAGAGACAAAAAGAACAATGAGATCCATGTCACCAATGATAAGGCTAATATTAGTGAAAGAAAACACTGAGAAGCAAGGAGACTATGAGTACCTTCTTCCTCCAAGGGAGGGCTCTTGGACCCCCACAAGTAAGCTCTTCTTACAACAAATAAAAATGAAAATGGTGAAAGAACTCTTTGCTAATCCACTCAAGGTGTGAGATGGATTTCCCAATGCAATGATGCAAATATACCCTTGGCAAGGATAGAGTCCTCAAGAGAATAATGGCAGCATAACTTTGCTTTGAATTCCTTGAAAAATGAAGTGTATCCATGGCCTTTCTATAACATTCCTTTGAGCTATTGTTCAACTAGTTTGTAGTGTGTAAAGAGGCTAATTTGAGCATTTCTAGGTCTTTGACCAGCCATCCAGTTGAATCCAATCCATATTTGAGTGTCAAATCGTCTTGGGAGCTGAACCAGAAGTGGGTGGGAGGCTGACCACTCTCATAAATGTGTTGTTTCTCAGGTGCGTGGATTTTTGCGATAACAGTCGCTTATCATGCACATGTGTGTGATTTCTGCGTTCCTGTTGCGCGCATGTACACGTGCACCCAGTGTCTTCATAGAACCCTTCAATTTTCACTATTTTGTATAGTTTTTAACCCTTTATGAATGCTTTTGTTTTAATTCAGGTCCATGGATGACTTCATAACTGTTTGACGATGCTGAATTCTTGTAACCATGTGCAGACGAAATTTCAGTGATAACAGATTCCCCCTGATGGATGAGGTTAGGAGCATACGTATAGTTGAAATACATCAATGTTTCTTCTACTGAGAGTGTTGTTGTAAGAGAGAGAAATAGGGGGATCGTCCAGAGCGATCCATTGGAGGAAAAAGAACCGGTAGAACCCAACCTTCCATGAGGTGTGTAAAAAAAGAAAATTGTGTACAAACGAGGTGGGCATGCCCCATGCTCATGTCATGTAACTCAAAAAGGAGGAATGAGGTGTTGGTGTAGACAAATGCAACTCCCTTGGGGACGGTCGTGATAAAGGTAGAAGATAATTTTGTGGATGAACATACTCTGAATAGTAGGCAGTGACCGCGGTAATAAGTATCATTTATTCTGTGGGCATTGATAGCCCAACCAAGTTCAGAGGTCTTCGGCAAGTGAAAGATCTAACTGCAATAGTCACAAAGTAAGACCCACCATAACATGAGAAAGTGTTGACGTCGAATGTTATGGGGGTCAACGATAGCAGGGAGAAATTGTGTTTCTCCCTGTGTCCTCTGAGATCTCTCATTGGGTGGGTAATGAGAATAAAGATATTGTCGCCCTTCTAGAAAATTGTACTGATGTCAACAAAAAGGGTGTTATCACTGAAATTTCGTCCGCACATGGCGACAAGAACTCCGCATCATCAAAACAATACTGGAGTCATTCATGGCACAGGATTAATTCCACAGCATTGCAAAAGGGTCAAAAACTATACAAAATGACCAAAAAATTGAAGGGCACTTTACAGAACCTGGGTTCGCGCGCGTATCCGCGTAACAGAAACGTATAATGCGCGCTTCAGCGCACGATGCGCGGTTGTTAGGCGAAAAAACCGCGTGCCTGCTAAACGACGCATTTATTGAAATTGGTCGGCCTCCCAACCACTAATGGATAGGCTCCCAAGTCGATTTGACACCAAATCCGAGCTCAATCCTCATGGTGGGCTGGTCAAAGACCTAATTGTGCCCTAAAGAGCCCCTTTTCACATTCAAAAGAGGTCACATAATAACCCAATGCTTGGCTATAAAAATCCATGAATAACCACCATTTTCTCAAGGAATTCTTTGTATTGTTATGCTGCTAAGATTGCTAAGGACTCATTCTTTGGCAATAAACATCACAAGCTGCATTTCATAGGGCTTTCCACCTCTCACTTGAGTGGATAAGCTTGGATTTCTTTCACCCACATCTTCATCTTTTCATTGTAAGGAGAGAAAGTAGTGAGGGCCTCAAGAGCCTTCCATTGGAGAAAGAAGGGACCCAAGTCCCCTTTCTTCATTGTGCCTTTGGATTTCATCAATAAGATCAGCTTATACA
>SNQJ01S0145585.1:12888-24062 GCA_010110895.2 Picea sitchensis | reverse complement strand
TGTCCACCACCATGGATATTGTATACAACCTTAAATTTCAATAGTGTCAAACTTTGATTTGACCACCACCATTTTAAGCACGAGATATTTCTTTGGAATGGAAGACAAATTAGATCAACTCCTCTTGAGAAAATTGGTGTTGGGTCCCCTCCTCAGTAGGCCCAAGTTATTTCCAGATCAATTTATTAGGTCTAAGGGATGGCACCAACACTTATGAGATTTGAATATAGATTGGATGGAGAATCCAACTTCCTATATTGGAAAACAAGAGTGAATTTGGAATTAAAGAAATGTGACCTTTGGGAGTTAGTGGACAAATTAGTTGCCCCACCAATAGATTTGACAACTTTGACATCTCATGAGAAGAAGGAGATCAATGTTGAGAGGGTTATCTTGGATTCAATGAAGGATTATCTAATTCCTCACCTATCTGAGAAGAAGATGGAAAAATAAACATTTTATGCCTTTGAAGGTTTAGTCCATAGAACTAACATGAATAGGAAGATGGTATTAAGAAATAAACTTAGATAAATGTAGATGTCTAGATTTGATAATGTTACCATCTATTTCATGAGGATCACTCAGGTATGCGATCAACTTGTAGCCATAGGGGAGAGAACAAATGATGTATAGCTCATGAATGTTTCATTGAATGGTATTCCAAAGTATTTAGAAATATTTGTCAATGGTGTCTGCACTCGGGAACATATCCCATATTGGAAAATACTTCAGGATGATTTCATCTAGGAAGAGACTCGGGAGGCATCTAAGAGAAAACAATGGGGAAGTAGTGATTAGAACTTGGCTCTTATCAGTAATATAAAGAAGGTAAAAGTAAAATTTTCCAAAAGGAAGGGTAACAATGATGGAGGATCATCACAGTCTGGGAAGAAGAAGTACTTGAGTAAAAGAAAGTGATTCTCATCTCATAAGAGTGGACATTATGCATCTCAATGTTTGAAGAAGAAGAAGGGAAAAGGAAAGACCCATATGACAGCATAAGTAGAGACACATCTATATGAGTTTGCAACAAAGTTTGAGAAGTATTTCTCACTAGTTTCTTACCTTTATACCAACACAAATACTACGACTGCATGGTTCTTAGACAATGGTGCATCTTGTCATATGACAGAAGCACATGATCTATTTAGAACTTTGAAGGAGAGGGACTCATATTTTCATGTGCATCTTGGTGATGATGCCAATTATGTAGTGAAGGGAGAGGGAAAAATTATGTTCCATCTTGAGTCATCAGGTTCATTTGATGCCCAGGATGTGCTTTACATACTAGGACTAGAGAAGATTTTTCTCTCAGTCTCAGTTATGGAGGACATGGATTTTGTCATTACATTTTAGAGAGGGAAAGTACTCATACATTCAAAGAAATATATCCTGGACATAGCAATAGTCGTTGGGTTTAGAGAGGGTTCTTTATACAGTTGACAAGGAAAACATATTCAGGACTTGTTACATGATAGTGAAAACCTACGTGAGCTATGGAACATGAGGTTGGTACACCTACACTACAAGAAATTTCCTATTCTAAAGGGGATTGTTACAAGTCCTTCAGAGGTAAGTATTGAGTAGCAGGGAGTGTGCAAAGGGTGTGCACTTGGAAAGAATGCCAAGGATGCTTTTCCAAGCAGTGACAGTATGTCCAAGGGGATCCTGGATCTTATACATTTAGATGTGATTGGGCCAATTTCAATAGTATCAATGCAATTATATTCATACTATGTTATTTTAATTTATGACTTTTCCAGGAAAACTTGGATATTGTTTATGAAGACCAAGGATGATGTCTTTAGTGAGTTCTGGGATTTTAGAGCTAAGGTGGAGAACCATACAGGGAATAATAACAAGGTCTTGAGGTCAGATAATGGGGGAGAGTATACGACCAATGACTTCAAGTATTTCTTCAAGGAGGCAGGGATCAAGATGGATATTATAGTCTCATACAACCCTCAACAAAATGGAGTTGCAGAGAGAAATAATTAGTCCATCATTGGTTTTTTTAGGGCTATGATACATGACTAGAAGTTTTATATGTTTCTTTGGGAAAAGGCTTGTAACATAGTGGGATATGTGAAAAACAAGAGTCCTCACAGGATATTGGGGGACAAGACTCCAGAAGAGGCATTCCTAGGATTGAAGCCAAAGATAGGTCATTTGAGGATCTTTGGTTGTCCATTGTACATCCATGTTCATGTTTAGAAGAGGACGAAGTTGGAGCCTTCATGAAAAATGGTATATTTGTGGGATACAACGAGACCGAAAAGGCTTAAATGATATTCATAGTAATGACGAGGAAGAAAGTTGCAAGTAGAGATGTTAATTTTGAGGAGACCTTGGCATATAGGATATATTAGGAGTCATCAACAGTGATAGAGGATGAGGAGTATAAGACTATGAAGGATGAGAAACAATAAACAACTAAAACTTCAGGTGATGAGGAATAGTTGTCCCCTTACAGTCCAGTCAGGAGACCCAAGTGGCTATTACAGACATTGAGGGATGATGGTGAGGTTCCTAGGAGTACAATTAAAGAGCGCACGCCTCCAATAAATATTTCGAACTAAATGTCGCTTATGAGTAGCATCATTGATGTTGGGCCTTCCACTTTTTAGAAAGAAAAAAATAAGCAGGTATGGAGGGATTCCATGCTAAAGGAATACACCTCTATTATGAGGAATGATGTTTAGGACATAGTGCCAAGGATGAAGGGGAAGGCAGTTGTGAGTTCCAGGTGGCTCTACAAGATCAAGCATGTTGTAGATGGTAGCATCGAGAAGTTCAATGCGAGGTTTTTGGTGAGAGGGTTCTCCCAGAAAGAGGGAGTGGAATATGATGATACATTTTCTCCATTCACCAGGTATGCTTCTATTTGAGTTGTTATTTCTATTTCTTCAGTTATGAGGTGGATGATACATCAGATGGATGTGAAGACAACTTTCCTCAATGAGATTATTGAGGATGAAGAATACATAGAGAAACCTCAAGTAATTGAGGTACATGTGAGGTAGTCTCATGTGTGTAGGATTAAGAAATCCTTGTATGAACTCAAACAAGCACTCGGGGCATGGTATTATAGGATTAATGAATACTTGTCGAGTATGGGATTTACCAAGAGTGAGGCGGATCCTAACTTGTACTTCATACTTTTTGGGTATGATCCACTCATCTTGGTTCTATACATAGAATGTTTGTTTCTCATAGGTGAAGATGAGATTACTGCAGGGTGCAAAGCATATTTAACTACTGAGTTTGAGATGAAGGAAATTGGATTAATGCATTATGTTGGCATGGGGGCAGACCCAGGGTTTAATGCTTCAACAATGCACCAACAAAAACCAAATTAACGACCCTTTTGGAAACACATGTGAAGCATATGAAGTCTCACCCGAGGTAGAGGTAGGGGGGGTTGTAGGACACAAGTGTCTACAACCAAGATGGGACAAAGATATGTGATTATAACACTTAATAGTGCACTTAGCCAACAATATTCATTAGTTCATGAGTCGTATTCACATCATAGATCAAACCCTAAGTACAGAACAACACATTAATAATCAAGATCAAACCATTAAAACCTCTTAGCACATAACATTGACTCAGATGTAACATCGATTCATCTTTCTGCACTAAGAAACAACATCATATATATTCATCATACATTATAAGAAAAACACTAAGAAGATAAACACATAAACAACATCGCACAAAGCACATCAAGACACATGATATACATGGTTCACCCTAGTGTGGGGCTACGTCCACCAACTTCTTCTTCTTATTTATTAGTCTTCAATCTTCTTACACTCATCCACTCCTATGCACAAAGCCACAGAGCCCAAATCCATAGTGGACAGGTGATCTGCACATAGCGCACTAGATCCATCTTCCCCAAAATCAGGTCAAGGAACATAGCCAACTCCTTACTAGCACAAATCCATACACAATCTGTCTGCACAAAGCAACTTTCAACCTCTTGCACTAAGCCAACATAGTATGCACATAGCCAAAACTTATAGTAAATTGTGCTTTCTAAATTACATTACTTCATATATATACTTTTACAAAAGGGCCTAGACATGGGTAAACCCATGGTCCGACATCCCATAACCCGTTACATAAACCCTAAAACCCTTTGTTGGGTCCACAAGCCTGCAAAGTGGGTGAGAACCTGCGATCTTTGCTTTGTCTGGGTGCTACATCTTTGACCAGCTTGTCAAAGTCCCAAAAGTGGTCCAACATGACCAATGTTTCCTCAAAACTTGGTTAAGGGCCAACATGCCCCCAAAACTCACCTGTGACTCCTCCCAAGTCACTCAGATCTGGGAAACACTGCTTCAAATACTTCGAGCTTAGCTCAATCTGCCTCAACTTTCTGCTTCACCAGAGCTTCTTGCTCGGTGAACTCCTGAATCACCTTCTCTATAACATGCCCTTATCACTATTCTACTATCGTGACCATCTGGTCCATCTATGAGCCTTGTCCTTCAATCTCTTCAAAAAGCATTCAAGCTTTGTACTGCACCGGCTGGAGTCTCTGTGTAACCTCCATGATTCTACTTTGGATGGCAGTAACCTGCTGCTAGACTGCATGTTGTTCCTATGATCTCTTAATTTTATCAACTATAGTGAGCATCTTCATCTATGCTTGAACTGTCAATGCCTATTTCGTTTCCTCCAATGGTCATATAGCTTCACCATGGCGAAGTCCCATTCTAGGTGGTTCTGCTATTTTGGCGAGGTTCAAGTTCTATAGGTCTGTCTCCTGCAAAGTTTTCTCTGGAGCTCTCTATAGTTTTTCTGACTTGGATTTCTTCTTTCTGATCTTCCTTGCCTACTGTCATGTGGTCTGAGTAACTAGATTCCTCTTTCCATTCTTACTCTTATATTCTCTTAGTAAATTTGCTTCACGCTACTGATGTTCTTTCAAAGGGTTCATAGGTAATACCTCTTTTCTTACTAGGTCCTAGATGGACATACTTTCTTCTTGCATGGATAGGTCCTTCAAACGTTTTTGCGCTCTTTCAACTTTGACAACTACTTCTCTTGCATTTTGCTGCTTCGACTGAACTCCTCTTTCTTCTAACAGCTGATCTATTCTTCTAGCTATGAGATCCCTTAGTTATTGATTTTTCTATTTTGTAGCTTCATCCTATGATTTGGTTCTGATTTGATCCTTCTCAATCCATACAATTCTTTCCTAATAAAAGTGGAAAAGTGGCGTTGTTTTCAACAAACCTAATAACTTCACATTCTTCTTCAGTCATAGTTTCATGAGAAATCATAGGTATATTAGTAAATCTTCTACATAGGGTTATCATCTTTCCTTTAAACAAGCCTATCCTTCCCAATGAAGGTATCATAGCAGGCTTTCCCAAAATTTCCCAAGTTCTTTCTGGCATAATATTCACATGTGTTTCTTCATCCAATACACAATCTATGTCGAAGTCTTCTATTCTTGTAACTATGCATTGTTTTTCTTTCAGGATCTTTGGTAAACTGATGTCTCTGTGATCATCCATTACTTATTTTAACATAGTTTGAGCTTTCTCTAATTCTTTCTCTTTATGTTTTTCTAACATATCCTTAGTCTCTTAACCTTATTTATAGTTTTCTTGTCTCATGTTCATCTTTTCAACTTTAGCAATCATCCTTGGGAAATCCTCAACCTCGTGACCAATAGATTTACAATAAAGACAAATAGGACCTATACCAGGGCATTCCTTAGAAATATGTCTCATCCTTCTGCAATTATAACACAGTGTCAATCCTCTCTTTATTTTAAACGAGCTCCAGCCTTTCCTGTACTATGCACTGGGATCACAGTGCTGGACCTGTAATCTACAAAAATTCCTTCTAGGTTCCTGCATCCACTTACTAGTCCAACAATTCTTTCTATGCATAGGAATAACATATTTTTCTCTATTTCTATCAAATTTATTCAGATCAACACTTTCTTCTAACTGTGCCCTAGTTTTCAAACTAGGACAAAATCTATCAAACAGACCTAGATTCATACTTTTGAAGCAAAAATTTCCACTTATATTACCTTTACTAGAGCACAAAGCTTTGAGATCTTACCTCTTTCTTTCAGATCTAGTTTATTTCTTAGTACAGTTCTTCGTAAGTCAAATAGAATACTGCACACTACAAAAACATATCTATGCACAAAGCTTTCTCTTTTCTTTAGTTCCCAGTAATCACAGTTTCAGGTCCCAACAACGGAACCATTTGTTGGCACAGGGGCAGACCCAAGGTTCAACGCTTCAACAACGCACCAACAAAACCCTAACTACCAACCCTTTTGGCAACACCTATGAAGAAGATGAAGTCTCACCCGAGGTAGAGGCAAGGGGGGTTGTAGGACTCATGTGTCTACAACCAATATGGGAGATAGATCTGTGATTATAACACTTAACAAAACACTTAGCCAACAATATGAATTATTTTATGAGTCTTATTCACATTGCAGATCAAACCCTAAGTACAGAACAACGCAGTAATAATCAAGATCAAACCCTTAAAACCTATTAGCACATAGAATTGACTCGGATCTAGCATCCATTCATCTTTCTGCACTAAGAAACAACATCATATCTATTCATCATACATTATAACAACAACACTAAGTAGATAAACACATAAACAACATCGCACAAAGCGCATCAAGACACAAGATATACATGGTTCACCCCAGTGTGGGGCTATGTCCATCAACTTCTTCTTCTTCTTTATTAGTCTTCAATCTTATTACACTCATCCTCTCATGTGCACAAATCCAAAGAGCCCAACTTCACCGTGGATAGGTGATCTACGCACAATGCACTAGATCCACCTTCCCCAAAATTAGGTCAAGGCACAAAGCCAACTACATACTAGCACAAAGCCTTACACAGTCTATCTGCATAAAGCAACTTTCAACCTCTTGCACTAAGACAACATAGTATGCACATAGCCAAAACTTCTAGTAACTTATGCTTTCTACATTACATTCCTTCCTATATATACTTTTACAAAAGGGGCTAGACATGGGTAAACCCATTGGCCGACATCCCATAACCCATTACATAAACCCTAAAACCCTTTGATGGGTCCACAAGCCTGCAAAATGGGTGATATCCCGCGATATCCACTTCTCCTGGGCACTCCATCTTCGAATAGCCTATCGAAGTCCCAAAAGTGGTCCAACACGACCAATGTTTCCTCAAAACTTGGTCAAGGGCCAACACATTATTTCTTGGGATTAGAGGTATGGCATGTATTATGAGATATATTCCTTGGTCAAGGGAAGTACAGAGTATATATCTTGAGGATATTAAGGAAATAGGACTATAGACTAATGGATACACCTATGTTTACCAATCTGAGGAAGGTTATCACTTCAGATTCAGAGTTGGAAGATCCTAGGATATATAGGTAGTTGATAGGGTCCTTGATGTATTTGGTCAATACCATGCTAGATATATGTTTTGTTGTAAACACCTTGAGTCAGTTCATGGTGGTGCAAAGGCAGGTGCATTGGATAGCAGTGAAGTGTGTGCCTAGGTACTTGAGAGCTACTATGGATTGAGGTATCTTGGAGGAGATGGAATTGAGTTGTAGGGATATACAAACTCATATTGGGAAGGGAGTGCAATAGATAGAAAGAGAACCTTGGGGTATTGCTTCATCTTGGGATTAGTAGTGTTAACATGGTTTTGCAGGAAGCAAACTTCTGTAGCATTTAGTTCAATAGAGGCAGAGTATATGGCAGTGAGTATGGATCGTTGTGAATCCATTTGGCTTCGAAAATTGCTTGTAGGTTTATTTGATTAGGAGTTGGAGATTATGGTGATATACTATGATAATCAAAGTTGTATCAAACTCTCAGAGAATCCAATATTCCATGTTAAGTCCAAGAATATTAATATCATATACCAGTTCATTCGATATAGGGTCRAGAAGGGAGAAGTGAAAATTTGATATATTTCCACATATTAATAGGTTGAAGAGATTCTGACCAAACCCTTGGTTAAAGGTAATTTTGTGTTCTTCAGATAAAAATTTGGAGTGGTGCAGAATATCGTCCTCGCTAAGASGRAATGTTGATGTTTGGTAGCATCAGACAGGTATTTCCACACAGGTCTAAGTCTGTAGACATGTAGAATTCGTCCAAATCCTTCTACCTTGATACTTTACTTTAATTAAAGGAATTATTAAAGTAAAGTGATTTTATTAGTGAGATGATTTTTATTTAAGGAAATGATTTAATTAGCATTAGTGAGTTAAATAATAGCCATTTATATCAAGTGAGGTGATAAGTAATCTTACTCGTCAATCTCTTTGGATATTAGGGTTAGGTCATAACTCAATGTWATAAAATAAAGGAAAGGGTGGAGGAGAAGACACATGATACATAGATACAGAGAASAAAATGAATTTTTCTCATAGGATTGGATCACGAAGGATTTTGATTCAAAGATATTTTGGATAGGTGGAGAAGGACTTCCATATAGAGATCGGGTCAGGGAGAACAAAGAACAGGGGTAGTCACAAGTGGGTTTTAGCTAATTGAAGCCACAGGGTCACACCGTACAAAGTTTCATACAATATTTGAGTGCATGTATGTGGGTATAAGTGGTGTTAGGTGCATATATGTTGGTTTTTCTTAAGGAAATTCACATACATATCAGGAAGCATGAAAGTACAAGGTCGTACAAAAATGTAAGATATTTCTAGGGTTTCCATGTATTATTCATAATTGTATGTATTTCTATGTGGGCCATTATCCCAAGTATGGAATCCCTTTTAGTATTTGTAGTTATTTGAATGATAAGTTTAGTTGATGGGTATAATATCTTTGTATATTGTGGTTTAAATTTTTGGTTTCTACTATTGCTTCCACTATCTTTATTTGAGTTGAATATTCCAGCAAGTGTATGTTGTTTTGTGAGATGCTAATTTGATTTACAACAAGGAAATCGCTAGATAAAAAGATACATAGGGCCAGAGTAAGGTATTTCAACAATATGAATTGTTGGAATAACAAGGTAGGTGATGAAAATGGATTTTCATAAAGGAATATGGGGTAGAGGATGGGATATTCATAACTTGAATCAAAGTTCATAAAGAGTAGGGGATGAAGGATGGGTTCTTCATAACTTGGACCAAAGTTAACAAGTACTAGGGGTGGAGGATGGGCTCTTCATAATTCACACCAAATTTCACAAAGACTTTGGGGAGAAGAATGATATCCTTCCACCCCAACCTAAGACTGAAATATTGACAATAAAAAGGAATTTAATTTGGTTGGTGAACACTTTAGGGGGATAACCCCAAGTCCTCTATAAGGAATATTTCTCCTTTCAGGGCTCTCCATGATCCATTAATCAACCTGCTAAAAATATATCTGAGAGGCCATATTATGAAAAAGGCCAACATCCCATAGAGATACACGTGAAAATATACTATGTATTTTTTGGGACTAACAAAGTGAATATGGATGGAGTCTTGAATATGTCTCATTGATTGAGCATTAAACATGATTTATAAAGGGTTATGCATCAAGACAAGTTAATAATTTATAGTCCTCATTTAAATTACATACAAGATAACATGCAACACCACTTGTAGGTTGTGCAAGGTCAAATAACCATTATTGCATAGCCTGAGTTAATACAAAGTGGGAGGGTCGAAATGATAAATGTAGAGTAGGATAGTTGAAACCCTAAATGAAAAGAAGGAGGGTTGAAAGGCCAAACATAGAGTGGGAAGTTAGAAAGGAGAAACACATAGAAAGCGTGTTAAAATGTTGAACACATAGTGAGAAGTTCAAAATTCCAAACATAAAGAGGGAGGGTTAAGAGGCCAAATGCAGAGAAACCATTATTACAAAGTTGAATTAAAAATGAGAGAATGAAAAGTAATAGGGTCAAAAGGTTGAATGCAGAGTGAGAAGGTTGAAAGGTGGAACACGAGTGGGAGGGTTGAGGGCCCAAATGAAAAACAATCATTATTAAAAAGTTGAATGCATAATGAGAAAATGTAGAGCAAGAGGGTTGAAGTTTGAATGCATCACAACTATTGTTGTAACAAGTTTGAATGTAGAATGAGAAAATGAAAAGTGGGAGGGTCAAAAGAGGGAATGTAGATAGTGAATGTTAAACAACACAATATTGAGAGAGCATGTCCTGGAAGGGTTGAACAAGAATTATGTAGAAACAAATGCAGAATGGGATAACACAAATGGAACGTCAAACCTATTATTGAAAGAGAATGGGACATTGTTAATTGGGAGGGCCAATTGTTCGATAGTGTCTTAAATGGAGGGTCCTAACACCATCAATGTTTGGTGTGAGTGGGATATGTTCAATTATTACAATACCAACCTACCAAAATGTTAGAAAAACAGGACCGTGGAGCAATAAAATAAAACAAATGCAGAAACAAAACACAGAAGATACACAATACAATAGAGACACAGATTTACGTGGTTCACCTAGTGTGGGCTACGTCCACCAGAGAAATTTCCAGGTCCTTCCTCTATTATTATCCAACAAATGAAGGGATACAACCTACAACAAAACCCGCTATAACTTCCTCTTATTTCTCTCACAGTCTCCTCTCTCAGAATACAATACTTGCCATAATGCATAGCCTCAATACATTTCCCTCATAACAAAGGGTTTCCTTATACGGAAAAAAACCCTAACATAACTTATACCGTTAGATATGTGAACTTATAATGAACAGTCCAGATTTACAATGAAATTATAATATACATTTACAAGGAAATTTTTCCTTTGGGGGCTTCACCCCCGAACCCCCCAACCGGGGGGATAGCTGCCCCGGACCCCGCAAAGGGGGTACCTCCCCTCTTCACTCCCCCACATGCAAAAGTGTACATACTTCTGGGGTGTAAAGTCTTCATGGGGTATAAACATGACTGAAAGTAAGGACCTCTGAATCAGGAAGATAATTAGGCTCCACAACCAACAATCTCCCACTTGGAGACTGATCTCAACAACTCCACCGTTGTTGTATATGTTGGACTCTGAACCTTATTGGACCTGGAAAATTTCTCATCTTCATATTCAATCTTGAAGACCAACTGAAACTGAGAAGGAACTCAGTTTCTCTCTGGTTTCTCCCTTTGTTAACATGTCTGCAGGATTCTGGCTACT
>SNQJ01S0145584.1:9843-24062 GCA_010110895.2 Picea sitchensis | reverse complement strand
TAACATGATAGCTAGAGAATTTAAATTAGGGGAGCATTTACTTTTGAAAGTGAAGCCCAAGAAAATCTCTTTGAAATTGGGCAGTTGTACAAAGCTGGTAACCAGATTTTGTGGTCCATTTGAAATATTAGATAGAATAGGGCTAGTTGCATACATTCTTGCATTGCCTGCTTCCATGAATGTGAATAATGTATTTCATGTCTCTTTACTAAAGAAATATGTACATGATCCTAACCATGTTATTGATTCGCCTCTGATTCAAGTAGAGACAGAGGGATATTTTCAGGTTCAACCAGTGCGGGTATTGGATAGAAAATTCAAAATGCTACAGAATCGAGTTATAGAGATGTTAAAAGTTCATTGGACCTGCTATGGTCCTGAAGATGCTACCTGGGAGCATGAAGATGCCATGTAGTCAGAGTACCCACAACTTTTTGAATAAATTTGAGATTTTGATCTCTATTTTGTATATGCACTGAGGACAGTGCCAAAATAAGGGGGAGGGGATGTGACACCCCAGGTTTTGAGCCCCCATTTTAAACAATGTATTGTTACAATGCTGAGAGGCTAGAGTTCCCAAACAATTATTAAAAGGCTAGTCTGCCCAAGACATGTAATGTGTTTATTATTATTAATAATAAATACATGGTTGGCTGCTAGACAGACTAGGACTAGAGTTATAGGGGGATTTGATTCCATAAGAGAGGGGGATTGAGGGGCTAAGTGTTTATTCCTATGTTAATTACCATTTTTTCCTAAGGGGGGGCATCGGTTACGTGCTCTTTTTGGGGAAGGCCAGGAGGTTCTTGATTTCCCCATGAGATTACTTAAACTCACCTTTGGTCTGATGGGGGGGTTCGACTGGTGGATTGTTCATTGATTCCCTTTGCATTCATTCATTTCCCTCACACACTTTCATGAACCCACTTACCCATTCCTTGATCCATCCCTATCCGCATATTGTCTTGGGAAAGGGACCCGAACTGCCGAAGAATTAGCCATGGGATAGTTGGTTGTAGTGGTTGCTAGTGTGATCCAGCCATGACTTGAGTCCCACATGTCTGAGATACATTGGCCCGTGTCCAGCGTTGCCATAGCTGCGAGTCCTGAGATTTCCAGCATTGATATTATAGACTAGTTTCGCTGGAGCCCGAACAAGGAGAAGGACTTTCTGAGGGACTGCGTGGCAGAGAAGGGTGGAGGTTCATTCTCTTGGGTGGTGTAAGCTAGGTAGAAGAGAGTTGGGTACTTGGATTGTTGTGAGAGTTGGGAAGCCTGTGAGAGCTTCGGTGTTGAATTGTTTGGGAAGTAAAGTAACACTTTGGAACTTTTCTTGTGGATTCATAGCCCTGGTTTGGGGGTGACGTTGTTGTTGAGTTTTGGAACAGTAGTGTCTATGGTTGGGTGGAACGTCCTTGGTCTGCATCCAGTTGGTGTCATGTTTCATAAAGATAGCTTCTCTCTGTTATGGTATCAATTGCATGTTTATGAATGTATTTCCATTGTATATTTAATTATCATTTAATTGAATCTTTAGACTATGCATGATTGTTGACTACTGTTGTGCATGTCATTAAAGTCTTTCCTTTTATGCATCCTTAATTTTTTAAAAGCTATCGGTAAGAGAAATAAGCCCAAGGGAAGGTTTGCAGGTAGAGTACCCTAGCTTGTGGGTGGCTGGGTATGTTGCAAAGATGGAAAAATACAAACCTAACCCTTATGTTAGAAATCCAAATCAATTCAAGAGAAACATCAACACAAATCCTCAATTTCAATAAAGACCTCTTAAGAACGAAGATAAAAAAAATCAATCTTCTTTTAAAAATAAAAATTTAATACAAGGATATGAATATCAATAATACAAAGAAATATACGAGGGAATGAATTTAATCAGTGATGATGATAGTGAAAATCATCTAACCCAACAAGATTATGAACTACTTTAGGTTCTAGACAATTGTTTGAATAGGAAAATATTAACAATTTGATGAACCTACCTCGCAATACAAAGTTCTCACTGATTTGATAAGGAACGAATTATATGATAAATATTATTTAAGTGTAACAACCCCTCTATTATGACATAAAAGTAATTGAGAAACAATAAGAGATATTTATATATATATATATATATCA
The DNA here is from genome assembly GCA_010110895.2 of Picea sitchensis. NCBI lineage: Eukaryota > Viridiplantae > Streptophyta > Pinopsida > Pinales > Pinaceae > Picea > Picea sitchensis. The sequence goes on along the minus strand of SNQJ01S0145584.1, from coordinate 21,926 downwards.
ATAGAACAAGTGAAGCATGAAAGTAACTTATATCAAAAATACACATTCTAGTTCTTTCATTTCATTGCAAAACTAGATTGAAGTATTTGTCAAATAAATTGTCCAGGATGGAGATGGAAAAATCCAAACCTTGACCATTATGTTAGGAATACAAATCAATTCAGGAGAAACCTCAACAAAAATCCTCAAATTCAATAGAGACCTCTTAAGAACGAAGATCAACAAATTCAATCTCCTTTTAAAACTAAAAATTTAATACAAGGAGATGAAGATCAAGAATACGAAGAAATAGATGAGGGAATGAATTTAATCAATGATGATGATAGTGAACCTCATCTAACCCAACAAGATTATGAACTATCTTTAGGTTTTGGATAATTGTTTGATGAGGAAAATATTAACAATTTTGATGAACCTACCTCTCAATACAAAGTTCTCACTGATTCAATCATGACTAAATTATATGATAAATATGATTTAAGGCAAAGAGATAAAATTGTTGCTACAAGTAAACCAAAAAATGTTTTACCACCAAATAAAAGAAATGAAGTTGTAGTCTTAAAATGATCAACCGAAACATCAACATTTCAAACGAAATAGGTTGAAACAAAGGAAACACAAACTAAAACATTGGAAAATAAAGAAGCATAAGTGCATAATAAATAATTAGAAAAACCAGTTAGCATTTTTAATATGGAAAATGAACTGAATAAAATTAAGATTCCAGTACCTTTGATAGAACTTGATAAGAATCTGCTATGTAAGAAATAAATTTATAAATTTGTAAATTTATCGGATTCAGAGAGTCAAGTTGATGTGATTAATCTGTAAGATGATCATCCAACAATCATGTTTGAGCCTCATATTGAAAATGATAAATATTATGTGGCTCCATTTTATATCACTCTTATTGTGCATGATCATTTGCTACATAATTTTATGCTAGACTCAAGTGCTTCACAGAATCTGATTCAAAAGGTAGTAATGGATAAATTGGTTTTGAAAATTACCAGAATTTATCAAGACCTATATTCTTTTTATTCTAGGAAAGCTAAGTGTTTGGGTATGATTAAGGACTTAGTTGTGAATTTGGCCCAAATTCAGTCAAAATTGTTCTTATGGATGTGGAAGTAGTTGATGTACCTGCAAAGTATGGCATGCTTTTATCAAGATCTTGTGGTTCTAAGATTGGGGCATCAATACAGTTAGATATGTTGTATTCCACGATTCCTATTTTTGGTGGGAAATTTACGAGACTGTATAGAGAAACAAGATAGGATTATATAGTTAGTGATCCAAAAAATCCTAATAATTATCCAGTCTATGTTGTTGATCAGGACATAGGAAATTGTATATTATATTTTGATGATGATTTTGAAACTTGTACATAGAATGTAAAAGAAAAACATTCTGAGGAGTGTTTAAATATTAGAGAAGGATTGTGGAAAATGTATTTTGATGGTGCCTCTTCATGGGAAGGAGTTGGAGTTGGAGTATTATTTGTGGAAAAAAATGACGAGTATTACATTCCATTTTATTATAGATTGCAGTTTGATATTGATTATACTAATAATGTATGTGAATATGAATCTTTGATTTTAGGATTGGAAGCCACAAGAAAACTTAAAATTCAACACTTGGTTGTATCTGCAAATGTTGAACTGATTGTGAAACATGTAAGACAATAATATCAAGATAAACATCCTAGAATGAGATCTTATCGAAATTGTGCATGGGATTTGATTGAATTTGTTTTCCTATCCTTTAACATTGATGTTATTCCACGATTGCATAACCAACAAGATGATTCGTTGGATAAATATGCAAGTACTTTCATACCACCTACTATTTTTAAATTTAAATATCATATTGAGATGAGACATAAACCTTCAATACCTGATAATGTTCACTATTGGAAAATATTTGAAGATGATGAACAAATAAATCAATTTCTTGAAATGGTGGATGAATTTTCTTAAACACATATTGATAAAAAAAATCAAAATGATCCACCTTGGATTATGCAAGAAGGAGAAACTCAAGACAAATTTAAAGACAAAATTGCAAATCATAAAATGCTTATGTTGAAAAATAATCAGAGTCCAAAAGGACTTATTCCTTTAGAAATATTTTTTGATCAAAATGATATCCCTTTGAAATATACTTTTCATCCTTGAACAGAAGAATTTGTGTATTGTAATATTGGTTCTAATGAAATTCCAAAGATTGTAAAGATATCTAAATATCTTCCCATTGAGCAGAAGAAAAAATATGTAGAATTGCTTAAGGAATATAAAGAGGCTTTTGCACGGTCCTAAGAAGATTTGAAAACCTATGATACTTCTATTATTGAGCACAAGATTCCTTTAAAACCAGGTGTCAATCCTTTCAAAAAAAATATTATATAGATCAATCCTATTCTTTTTCATGTAATAGAAAGGGAGGTTAAGAAACTTCTTGATGCAAAAATTATTGTGCCTCTGAGATATTTTGAATGGGTAGTTAATTTGGTTCCAGTTAGAAATAAAAATGGGGATATAAGACTATGTGTGGATTTCAAAAACCTAAACCAATCTTCATTAAAATATAATTACCCTCTTCCAAAATTGCATCACATTCTTGAAAAGGTAGTAGGGGAAAATAAAATTTCAATGATTGATGGTTTTTCGGGATATAATCAAATAGTTGTTCATGAGGATGATAAAGAAAAGACTGCATTTACTACACCATGGGGAAATTTTATGTATGACAACATTCCATTTGGTTTGATGAATTCAAGTGCAACATTTCAAAGGGCCATGGAGCTAACTTTTGTGGGTGAAAGAGATAAACTTATTGTTATTTATTTAGATGATCTGATAGTTTTTTCCAATTCTGATGTAGAACATTTGAAACACCTCAGAAAAATATTTGACAACTAAAGAAAATATGGTATGTCTCTAAATCCCAAGAAATAACATTTTTCTATGCAAGAGGGAATTTTTTAGGCCATATTGTATCCAAAGGTGGAATTAAAATTGATCCAAAAAGGGTTGAAGCCATTGATTATATTAAAATACCAAGAAACAAAAAGGAAATTCAGTCATTCTTAGGAATAATCAATTTTTTGAGAAGCTTCATTCCAAATTTTGCTGAAATTATTAAATTGATCATAGATATGTTGAAGAAGGAAAATAAAGTGAAATGGACAAGTGAAGCTAAGGTATACTTTCAATGAGTCAAAAAATCCATAGGAAAAGCACTAGTGCTGGTAAGTCCAGCTTATTCGAAAGAATTTCTAATATTTTCTTTTGCATCTGAACATACATTTGAAACAATTCTTTTACAAAAAAATAATGATGGATTTGAACAACCTATTTCCCTTTTTAGTAAAATCTTGAGAGATGCAAAGTTGAAATATGATATTTTAGAAAAACAAGTTTATGCTCTAGTTAAAGAACTTAAATATTTCAGGACATATATATTACATTACAAAGTGATAGCATATGTACACACCAGTATGGTTAAAGAAATATTAGTGCAACCTGCTAATGATGGAAGAAGAGGAAAGTGGTTGGCTAAGATTCAAGAATATGATATGGAGATCAATCCAACTAAATTGGTAAAAGGATAGGGTTTAGAAAAACTAATTGATGAATATAATCTTAAATATCTTGGAATAAATCACTTTGGTTCTAAAAATCCTTTACCAGATATTGGAGAAATTGATGATAAAGTTTCAACAACTCAAATAGATGAAAACTTTTCTTCTTCTCCCTGGTACAATGATATAGTTTCAAATATTCTTACTCTATCACTCCATTATGATATGACTCCATCAAAGGAAAGGACATTAAAAATTCAAGCAATCAAATATTGCATAATTGAGGGTAAAATATATTGGAAAGATCCTTTAGGATTTTTATTGAGATGCCTTATAGAGTTTGAAGTAGAGGGTGTTATTGAAGAATTTCATAAAGGAATATGTGGGGGGAATCATGCTTGGAGAGAAAAAAACATAAAAAATCATGAGGGCAGGCTATTACTTGCCAAAAATGTTGGCATGTTTATAGGCAGAGTGTGCTTGTCATTAATGGCAAGAAAACAAATGATGATGGCATGTCTACAAGAAATAACAACAACAACCATGGCATGATTACTAGCAAAGTGTGCAATTAAATCTCAAGAGGAATAGCGCAAAGTTTCACGCAGAGCGCAAGTGTGCGCCAGGTCCAAGGTTAGAGATCAGAAGGAATAGCACAGAGTTGCATGCAGAGTGCAACTGTGTGCCAGGTAAGAGGTTAATTCCATTACCAAATCTCAGGAGAGATAGCGTTCTCAGAAACACAGATGAGACCCAAAGTCATCAGGACTCCCAGAACCTTTGACACTTACAAATTATTCCAAGTTGGGAGGATGCATAAGCTTAGGAGGAGGAGAAACAGTGACTGTTGGATCACCAATCCCAAATACCTGATGTCTGTTAGATCAGATTCCAATGACTAGACGAGAAGCATAGATCTGATCCATTGGATCTAAGCATTGAGGACCAACAGTTGTCGGATCTAGTATAACTGAAAAGAGGATAATGGTTGAGAGCCATCCTCCAACTCTATGAAATGCGAAGTCATGATGAGATCTGAGTCGTTGGATCCAGAGGACATGTGGCAAGAGATAAGCATTTTTTTCATTGGAAATTCAAAGGTAAGAGTTGTAGGAACTCATGATGTCTGAGTTCGTGAATTTATCTAGATCGTTAGATCATGGGGAGTTATGAGTCGTTGATCTAATGCTCTCAAATATAGGGAAGGAAAGAGGCAAATACTTGAGGATCTTGGATCTGCAACAATCCTAGCCGTTCATCTGGGAAGGACATGTGGCAGTTGATAAAGCAGTTTTGGAAAATTGAAAGTCGGAAGAAGGGAGGTGAGTAGTCCTCCAACTTCGTGAAATGCAAAGTCCCGATATGATCTGAGTCATCGGATCACCGAGGATCATGGTTCGTTGATCTAGAGAATGTTTCAAAAAATTGGAAGTCAGGAGAAGGGAGGTGAGTAGTCCTCCAACTTCACGGAATGTGAAGTCCCGATAATAGCTGGATCATTGGATCAGAGAGGGTTGTGGGCCGTCAATCTGACACAGAGCACTGAATTGAGAATCTGGAGTTGGAAGAGTCAGGGTTGGATCACGTTCAACACCTGACATGTGAGGTCATGATTTGATCATAGTCGTTGATCAAAGGGAGAGCGTGGACCGTTGATCAGGTATGACAAAGTTCACAAGTTCGCAAAACACAAAGCACCCTTTCGCTTGGCCCCTAGTCACAACCAAGGTCATATCAGCGGAAGGTTAAGGGAGGAGCTAGCGCTCCACTTCATATATCATCAAGATCGTGAAGCACCCACTTGATTAGTGAGTAGTCACAACCAGTGGTCACATTAGCTAAGGTTAAGGGAGGAGCTAGCACGTCGCTAGGATCCACATCAAAGATCATGAGTTGGGAGAATCGAGGCAACTCACAGCTGAATATTCGATGTCTGAGATCACGAAGCACCTTTTAGTTAGGCCTGTGGTCATGTGAAAGGAAGGGGCTTAGCCAAAAATGTGAGTGTCCACTGTGTAGTTTTCTCCGAAAGGGAAAAGGCGCCAAAGGCATGAGCGCACGGAGGTTCTCTGGGTAACTTCCAGAAACCACTGATTGTTTCTACTAGATAATTGAAGAGGCTTCAGGGTGATTACCAGAAATGCTGAAGAGACTCAAGGTAACTATCAGTGGAATGAAGTCTCACCATAGAGAAAATTAGCAAATGGAAAAGTGTTGAAGTCTGTAACTGCAACAGATAGGATAAGCATGACTGTGACAGAGAAGATGAAGAATCGCACTGCCAGAGAAGGAAAAGAATCTTAGGATAATCCACTGATGACAAACAGACTTAGCATAACCACCAAAGAATATGATGAGTTGCATGGATGATCTGGAAAAGGGCCTGGCATGATAAATATATGAAGAACAGAGAAGAGATGGATTCTATGGTGGAGATTTATTCATGTGGGTAGAAGCATGTTGTGCACAAGAGATGAAATGCACATAAGAGGCATAGCACATTGAATGGAAATAATACACAGAGCATAAAGTGCAAGGATGCGTGAAGGAGTACACTGATGTAGGCAGAGCATAATAGTGTAGTAGAACAATGATGAGACTAGTAAGCCATTGATAAATATGGTATCACTGTAATAGAGTCCAGTAAGCAAAGATTTATATTCAGGGTGGTAGGGAGGTGCTAGGGAGGATTGGTGTCCTCAGAGTTTCAAGTGGATGCTTGAACATAGGGACTTGTAGCTTCCATCTGATTGCAGCCAGAAAAAACAGGGTAGTAGGGTGGTGCAAGGGAGAATTATTGTTCTCTGTTATGCAGGTTGGTGCCTTTGTGACTGGAAGTTGGTGCTTCCATCCAGTTTGTGCTTCCTTCTAGTGGGTGCTAGAGAAACCAGAAAGTTGGTGCTCTTAGCAAGTTGCAGCTTGTAAAACAGAGGTGGTAGCCTCACAACGAGTTGGTGCTCATAAGAATGATAATGTAAATAAAATAAAGATTACTTATCATATCAATAAGAAGAGTTTTTTCCCTTTATGGGTGTCCTCGGGAAATATCTATCTCTATATATTTCATGTGTGTGATTGATGTTGAATATTCTATTTCTTCCTTCCATGCATTATTGTGATCGTCATCGAGTGGTTTGTAAATATTTTAAAATGGGTATAATTGTTTAAGCACAATAACAACTGATTCACCCCCCCCCCCCTGTATAATTGTTTAAGCACACAACAACCGATTCACCTCTCAGTTGTCCAACAAAAACTATTCACTGATGTGAATGCTAAGGTTAGGTATTGTAGAAAATGCAAACTACTTGCTGGGAAACAAAATCTCCCTGCTTTACCTATAGGTCCTATTAAAAATGAAGGTCCTTTTCAACAATGGGGATTAGATTTCATTGGTGAAATTCACCCTCAATCTAGTGCACAACATAAATGGATCCTAACTTCCACTGATTATTTTTCTAAATGGGTAGAATCTATTCCAACCAGGAATGCTATAGACTAAGTGGTAATAAATTTCTTGGAGGAAAATATTTGAGCAAGATTTGGTTTTCCTAGAAAAGTAATTACAAACATTGCAAAATCTTTTAAATATGTTTCTATTATAAACTTTTGTCAAAAATATAATATTATTTTGGGTCATTCTACAACTTATTATCCTCAAGGGAATGGACTAGCAAAATCTTCTAACAAAACTTTGATCAAAATAATTAAAAGCATTTTGAGTGAAAATAAAAAATCTTAGCATATAAATTCGAAATATGCACTTTCGGAAAATAGAATCAGTACCAAGATATCAATAGGTATGTCACCATTCCAATTGATTTGTGGTTTGGATGTTGTTTTACCTATTAATATTTCTCTTCATGTAATGAAATTATGGCAGGATGTTGATGAAGAACCTAATTATTTCACAAGAAGAATGAATCAATTAATTGACGTGCAACAAACCAGAGAAGAGGTTAATGAAAAATTCCAAGAGTACCAAGACAAGATGAAGGCTATTTTTTATAAAAAGGCTAAAGAAAAAGAATCTCTTCCAGGATATTTAGTGCTAAAATGGGAAGCTAGAAGTGCAGATACTGGAAAGCATGGGAAATTTGATCATATTTGGTTTGACCCTTTCAAGATTGCAGCGGTTGAAGGGAGAAATTCTTTCTCTCTTGAAAATGTAAATGGAGAGATTCTTGATGCACCTATTAATGAGTGTTATCTAAAACATTTTATGCAGTAGTTTCCTTTAATTATTGTTTTCCATTGTAGATAACAATGTGGATTGGATTTACATTAGCATTCAACTTCACTTTTATTTTATTTTAAATCCCTGATTAGGTTGAGAACTGATGCAGGAGCATCATGCCAAGCCAAAGCATGCGACTAAGCACAATAAATAACTGGACGCATGGAGGAAGAAAAAGAGCACGTTTTCATAAGAACCATTTTTGAATTTTGAACTTAAAAGACATTTATGTAATAGTAAGAAAGAAGGCGTACTTTGCATTTATATCTTGGAGGTTGTAGACAGATCTTGAGAAATTTCTCTCATTTGTAGAATATCAAGGCATTTAAGCCCAGTTAATGGAAGTAGGTAGGTTTGAATTAATAGATTAGACAGTTATAGAACATAGGAGGGAAAATGGATATAGACACCCTCATTCTTGTATTATTGTATTATTAGCAAAGAGAAGAAGAAGAGATTTGTAGAGAAGAACCCATGTACAGGAGTATTTGAGTTAATATATGAAGCTTTGACTCAGATTTCATGGTGTTATGATGCTTACTGTTTACATTTGTTGATTAGTATGTTTACAGTTGTTTTATTCTCTCTATTTATGCATTTGTTATGAGACTATGCTATGTATGTATGACTTCATGTGAATGTTTGAAGTCTAAGAGAGAGAGAGAATGAGTTTCAATTGTTTCTCTTCCTGAGTGAGAGAAGTTTCTGCAAGGAGTGCAGTGAAACATCCGCAAGGTGTGCATTGACAAGGGTTATGAGTTTTATCTCAGAAATCTCAGGAGAGGTACCATTGTTCTCATTCTAGTAGAAGTGCAGGTGAAGCATAGAAGCCATGCAAGGTGTGCGCAGGCTAGTGGAAGCCTTAGAATTTATCAACCAAGGTTGAAAGGTAAAGGACTATTGTTGCTAAGAGTGCACAGAGTCGAAGAATCAAATACATGGAAGTATTTGAAAAAGTGCCACAAGGAATGCGTGCAGGAGTCCTTTTAAGACTCAAGGTTGTAAGTGAAAGCTCAGAAGGGTCAGCACCTTTGAAAGTACTCAAAGGGAGACAAAGTGAAATCTCTTTGCAGAAGCCAAGTTTAGACGAGGAACATTGGTTCATTTCACAGAAGTCTTCAAGGAAGGAACTAGCAGTCGGAATTATCCTAGGAGAACTCCTGAAGTCGTGAGGACCGTGGGATTTAGTGAAGCTGCAAAGAGGTTAAGAGTTGGATGAATCCACCCTTTGGGAGGTAAGACTCAATGTGGACCGTTGATCGCAGTAGTGGAGCCGCCAGGATCACTTCGACAAATTGGAGTTTGTAAGTTTGGAGTGTAAGCCAAAATCCTTGGTCACTCTAACTCCCAGATTGCAAAAACAATTGGGAAGTGTGGAATTTTAGGATTTCGATAATTCAGGATTCGAAATACTAGGAATCCTGATGACAAGGAGCCAGGAGCCTTTGCATCGAAAACCCTGAAGTTGCGAAACCCAAAATATCCTTGAAGTGGCATTTCAACATTTTGGGGATCAGCGTTTTGGCATTCCCATTGACAAGGATTTGGGGCACTTCACCTAAGAAACCTCGAAGTCGCGAAACATGAAGTATTGGTGAAGTGGAATTTCGACATTTTGGTGTTTCAGGGTTTGGGAACCTAAGAAGACAGGTGGCACGTACTCGTTGTTAGGTAGTGTCAATACCCATTGACCGTTTCTGGGTTTTGGAGGTTGAAGAGCTGGGAGCTTTGCATTAGGATTCACGAAGTCCTAAACTCTGAATCAACGAAAAGTTCCATTGGAAACCAGTCCTTTGCTGAACGCATCGTGGTTCGACATTTCATCATTTTCGAAGACAAGAGGTCAAGGTTCTTTGTTCTGGAATTCTCGAAGTTGTGAAAGATGATATAGTTGTGGAGGAGGACACGGCCAAAGGATTTCGGCAATTCGACATTTTGGGTTTCGGAGGTTGACAAGACAAGGAAATCGACAACAGGAATCACGATATCGTGAAACTCGAAATCCTGATTTGGAAAAGGGCGCGATCATATTATTGAGGACAAGAGATTTGAGTGATGTCTTGTGCTTGATCACATAGGGCATACTCATAAGGACCTGTGGATACGTTGTTGTTTTGTTTGTGGGATTCCCTGTGGAGGAACCAAAGAGTCAATCAGACTCAAGGGACAGATTTAGAACGATCCTGAGAAGATCTCTACCTGAGGGTTCGGGGGTCTGCATCAAGAACTCATCATGGATGATTTATAATCCAATTAAATTTTATTTTTATGTTTTTGGTTTGTTGAAAAAAGTTTTTGTAAAGATTTCCGTCTTTGAATCATGGAACACTTTTTGAATTTCAGTGAATTAAAAAATAGTTTCTTTTGACATAAGTAGTTGAAGATTTCATTATAAAAAGTAGGGTTGTTAAAAATCATTATAGTCTTGGATACAAAATTACAGAGATTCTAAGTCTAAAACTAGAAAACGTTTCTATAATAACTACCTACATTTTTGTATCTTAATCCTTCACGAGTTTCTCAACTTCATAGCTACAGGAAAAAAAGCCAAAAAAAAATGACATCGTAACCTATTATTGGCTGCTAATGGAAATTGTATCTTCTACATGATTTTATTCCATCACTTTCACTGGATTTCCCAAATGTTGAAACTCTTGATTCACTGGGAGCCCCAATTGTTGAACCTATTCAATGTTCTGGTGCTCTGTTTCATGACCTTGAATGAGACAAGCTGGGGGAGAATGATCCCTGGAAAAATGGGACAACACTATTGAAGCTCTGGATTTTACTGATTCTGCAGAAACAAATATTTGTGGTTATTGCCTTTGTAGTTTTCTTAACTTTGGATGATATGAGATTATATTCTATGCATTTCAACTTATAACTATCATTTCCATTTCTAGTTATTCACGATGTTGCAACTATGTCTAGAGCTGTTGGGGAAGTTGATCGTTGAAAATTTGAATGTCACATCTTATTTTTTTCTCCTCCTGAACTCGCTCCTGTAGGATATGAATTGCATAGTTGAGGCATTCATAGTTATCATGGTTGTTGCTCATGTTTCTCCTTCCTATTGAATTCTCTGAAATGGTGTGATGAATAGTCTTTATTCTTCTTAAAATCCAAGGGAAATATGGTAAACAATTCTCCCTTTGTTTCTTGACCATTTTGTTGAGTACGTAAGGCATTTTCACAACAGATATGAGGGATAATTCCCACGAATTGAAGGATAGAGTCATTATTGGATGAGAATACTAGAGAGGCGGTGAAGAGGGGATTTGTAATGTCATCTTCATTGGGTATGTGATCATCATTGGTACAAAACAAAGAGGATAATCATGAGAAGTATGTTGAAAGATAAGAACTTTGTTGTGAGATAGGTTGAGGTGGAAGCCTGGATTTGACAGAGATAATCGTGTGAAGTATATTCTGTCCATCAGATATAATGAGGACTTCCCCTACACCTATCACCCCTAACATTAGTGTTATCAACAAATAAAGTTTTTTTTCTTATTTAATCATATTAATCTTTATAGAAATGATAAACTTAGCTAATATTAGAAAAGTAAAGCATGCCATTTTAACAAGTCTGGCAAAAATATTACAAATTTCTTTATTCTAGTTGAAAAAGTATATTTAGGCTAATCCTAGTAAATTTATCTTTAATATTATATTATAATTGATGATTTTTCTCGAGGTTAATCCTTAATAAATAATTTTTTTTCCAAATATAATTTACCTATAGGTGAAGGTATACTTATAATTGGAAGAAAACTAAACTTAGGGTATGTTTGAAATGTAGACAGACCAACTTACATAAGATAAAAAATGGATGTGATATGTTGTATCTTAGATGAATTGATTTCCCCCACTTCAAAGTAATAAAATTAAATAATATATATGGTGAAATTAAATTCATATATTGGTTTCCCCCATCTTGTCCAAAAGAGATGATGCAATGAAAGTCATTCATTGATTTCCCTCATCTTAATTAGATGAAATCATGTTTTTGAAGTGGTGAAAGGAAATTCAATATGGGGTATATACATAATTTTATCAGGGTACTAAACATGCCTGCTAGTAGTGAAACAATATCTATGATGTATGTAAGGATGTCTTAATTATCTTCATTTTATACTATGTTATTTAGTTCTTTTTCAATGATACTTATGTCCTAATCCAATTAGGTTTCATTAATGAAATCCACATAATATATTTGTAACCTTGAGATATAAATAATTCAGTAAAAGTATGATATTCTAG
>SNQJ01S0145583.1:0-21545 GCA_010110895.2 Picea sitchensis | reverse complement strand
ATTCTTATTTTCACCATAGTGATGTTCAGGGGGGGGTGTTGGAGTTACTTCACACACACCTAGGATTTATTTTGCCTAAGTTTTTTCCTTGTTTATTAGTCATAATTAGTCATTATCCAGTCTCCTATATTTTAGGGGAGAATATTCCACCCAGAGAATATTCTCTTCAGTTGGCACTTCAGTTTGACTAGTTGAGTTGAGTCTAGATGCTGCACTGGTTTTGTCACCATGCAACATTGGGATCATCGCCATGATAATGCACACTTTCCTTGGTTTCATCACTATATCGGTGCATTACCCTTGATTCCTTGATCTACTCCTCACTACACTCTGTTTCAGTTAGTTAACTAAAGACTCTTTCACTAGTTAACTCAGCTAGGTGTCAGTTCACTTCCGTAACTGCTTGAGAGACTAGACTAAGTGGCAGTTTACTCCCGTAACTGCTAGTGTGTTTCCATATCACTCTTGACCACCACTATGGCTCATTAGTTACTCATGTATCCTATATCTATTTTAAATTATTCACTCTTTGAGTGTGGAATATGGTTAATGAGAATTCTTCCATTCTTTCTCTCTTGCTTCTTCTTTCTCAAATTTTCTCTGCAAATGTGTGTGGTATTTTCTAGCTAGATCTATTCTGTGCAGGTACAACACATTTACAGTATGGCACTTGTTGAATGAGTCAGATCTATAGAAATACAGTGTTGGTATGTCTCATATTGATCATTAGTACATCTTGTTAGTTTGAGTGTTGAGGCATATCTTGTATTTCTTGGTACATGGTTGAGGGTTTTTGTGGTACATGTTTGAGGGATTTTTGTGATGGTATGTTTCTGAATTTGTTGTTATAGTTTTAGGTTGCATAATAGTAATATTTTGATGTCTAGTCCATGTGAGGGTTTATTACAGATGATTATGATTGTATTCACATGTATGGCACATGACTAGAGAGACATAGATACAAAATTATAGATTGGATACATTGATAGGCTATAGGTTGATGTGACATAGGAAGTGAAGGTATGGAGGGATCGAAGTTTCTGAGTTTTAGAAAGGTGAAAACCATAGCTTTTTGAAGGTGTATGTAGGATGCAATATAGCCAGGACACATACATACACAAGTTGTATTATAGACAGGTCATGTACATACGTTTGTTGCAACATATACAGGTCATGTCTATATTGATATTTGTTGGTACATGATGATTGTTGGTACATGTTGATTATATGTTATTGGTATAGGTTGGTTACAGGTTGTTGGCACATATTGGTACAAGTTTACAGTGGTATATCTCACAATGATAGTGTGGTAGTGGTTTCATCATCTATTTGACACTTATATTTCAGGGCGGTTGGATAGGGAAAGGATAGGTGGTTGTAGCCACCTTATGGTTGTATCCAAAGAACATAGGGGGTTGTAACCTCCTTCTAGTTGTATCTAGATAATTGGGGAGTTGGAGATTCCCTCAGGTTGTATCCTAAAAATATAGGGGTTTGGAGCCTCCTTCCACTTGTGACTGGAGAACAAAGGAAGTTGGTGCTTCAATAAATGTAATTCTTAAAGACATATAAGAAAAGAAAAATTGTGGTTTTCTCCTGCATTGGGTTTACACATAAAAATACTGGTGTACGGTGTATGTGTATGATTGCTCATTGTTCATGGTTTATTTATTCTACACTTGTTGAATGATAATGGTAAATTGATCATAAAGATAAACAACACTTATATACTTTGGTTAAAAATAATTAAAAATATATATTATTGATTCACCCCCCCCTTCTATTAGTAATTCAACAATAGGATTTGTAAGGCTACAAGAATTTAAAAAATCCATTGTTTTATACAACATTAGATTCTTCATAATTTTATCAGAAATAATTTATTTATGATTTCTTGTGAATTCTTAATATATATATATACATACATTCTTGAGTGAATACATGGACTCCTCTATCCACGAATCCTCATGACTAATTCTCATGTCCCCCTTCAAAATATTTGAGCAGGAAGACTATTAATGGCATGCTAGGGAAGATAATTATGTTCGCTCAATCATCCTAGCTTTGTTTCTCAGCCACCATCTGATTATATTTGAATTAGATCTTGACCATTAAAATGTTTCACCATGGGTCTAAGGTATTCATTTCTTCCCTTCAAACTTTTGCGGCCTCCAAAATACACTCTCATGTTTCTGTTATGATCCAAATGCTTACAAATATCATAAAATAATAGAAGTACACACCATGTATAGAATGTCAACATGGAGCACAACTCCAATATAGATACGTTACACAATAACTCCTTAAAGAATAGGGTAACCCCCTCCAAATAACCAAATACCTTTCATACTTCACAATTCACCCCCTAATAATGAATACATCATCTCTTATATATAGATATTCACACTTGCACATGAGGCTATTTTATCACTAGGTTGACCCTATCACATATGTATTTACACATTACATGTGCATTTAGGCCCATATATGCCCCCCCTTGGGATCATATCATATACATTTAGCCATATATATGCCCCCCTTGGGTCATAACATAGTACCCTCCTTCAAAACGATTTGTCCTCAAAGCTTTGCATTTAAAGGCTTCACATGTGATGAAACCAAGTAATATGATTTTCTTATGTGCTTTCTTTCTTCATTCCATTATTGATGATATATCCATACAAAATCAATTATTTTCGGTCTTAATCCTTGGTGTCTAGTTGTTGAATAATTTTCTTTCCTTTGATTCCATGTATTTTTGTTGAAGCTTTTCCAATTTCTAGTTATTGTTGGTCTCTAGTAATAGTTTGTTGAAGAGTGGTTTGGTGATGCCTTGTTCCATGAATATTGACAAGTATTCCATATTATTCCTTGATAATGTTGATATCGTGCCTTTTATTTTCCTTGAAATGTTTCTTTGTAATGAGGGTGTCCATACAGTTTTACATTTGATGGTCTTCCTTCACTCTGCACATGCATTTCATCTATATTCTTTTCAACGACAATGGAATCCTCGATCATCTTTGTTTGGTCTTTGATTACGCTAGCCTTCGAGATAATACTATCATATTTGGCATGCACATCCTCTAGATGGAGTTCAACTTATTCAAGTATCTTTTGTTGACCTTATTGAATCTTGTATTCTTTCTCCTTTTGAAGCTGCAATGTGATCCCATCTAACAAATTTTGACGTCCTTCTTCAATTCTAGCTTGTATTTCTGATTTTACCTCATAAGTATTTAAGGATTCCTCAACCTTCATGAAAATTTCATCTTCCATTCTTTTGGTAGATTCTTCATCCAAGATCCTTCTTTCTTCTTGATTTTGAAAATTCTTCTTTTATTCTTTCAATCTCTTGACCTCATCCAATAGTTTTTTATTATGGTTTCGTAATATACATATCTCTTCATCTTTATTTTTCAAATAATCCCTTGAATCATCATTTTCCCACTTTGATTTACTATTATTTTCTTGCTTTAAGTTCTTAACCTCCCTAATGAGTGATTCATTAAGGGATTGTATCTTAGATAACTTCTCACCCTTCTTCTTAATCTCTTCCTTTTCTTCTTTTCATTTATCTTGAATTCTATACAATTCCTCCATTTTTGTATCCCTAATCCATTTATTTGAGAAGAGTTTTTCAAATTCTTCCCATGTGCAGTGCCATCTAGTATTTTGATCAACACTCATCCACCACTTCCAAGCTTCATAAAAAAATAATTTATTTCCTTTGAAGGAGTCACATTATATTATTTTACCAACTTCAACCATTCCATAGGACTGATTTCATATTTATCTTCATTTCTTGTAAATTTAGGTATTTACATTGATTCTTAATTGAGGTCTAACCCCAACCCTCAAATCACAACCTCAATATATTAAGGATAAATATATCAAATATTTGTAATAGTTGTTCCAATATTATTTTCTATGTGGTATCTTTCCAATGGATTTTGAATCAGCTCAATCAGACATTCCAATCAAAAGTTATGATAGTTTTAAGTGAACATACCTTTGAAACCCTGATTTGGATTATGTCCTCGTGCCTGACCTTAATTATGATGTATCTTTGCAATTTCGGCCCTTCCCAATATGAAATTGTGAGCTGTAGTACTCTTAAATTTCTTCTCTGCAATGCCTCAGGTTTGACCAAAATTGGATGTGTCAAGTAGAATTTATGGTAACTTCCCCACACCTTGTTATTTTTTGTCCCTTCTAGGAGAGCGTAGTTGTATACTGTGTCAGGAGCACAGTATCTGATATTTGATTCTGAAACTTGAACCATAAATACTAAATACTGTCCACTATCCAATTCAACTATTTTCACTTAATTTGGATACTCACTGAAGAAGATATCATTGTTTTACCTGGAACACATGTTTAAGACTAGTTAATATGACTAGTCAGATACCCTATCTTACACAAGGTGTATCTACAAACATAGGATGACACAGAAGTTGGAATTTTTATAATATATACCTTGATAATTTATATGAAAATACTCCAGATTTCAAGGTATGTAACATCACATAATTTTTTTTATAGCAACAATTCTGTGATGACTAAATTCAGGATGATTCCAGAACCCTATCTTACACATGATATATCTTTGAAAGTATATTGCCTCGGGAGCTAAAATTTGAACTCGACGTAACTTGATCTGTCTAATAAATATCCTCCAATGGGTTTCTTCTGAAAAATTGCAGAAAAAAAAGTTATAACAAAAATTCCAAGGTGTCTCAGATGTAGCAACGAAACCCTAAGACCTTGAGCTCTGATACCAAATGTTATGATCCAAATGCTCAAAATATCATAAAATAACAGAAGTACACTCCATGTACAAAATGTCAACGTGGAGCATAAATCCAATATAGATAATTTACACAATAACTCCTTAAATAATAGGGGAACCCCCTCCAAATAACCAAACACCTGATCCATATTTTATGAGTAGAAATAAATGAATACAAATTATTAACAGTTGCTTAACACAAAAGAACAAAGATACAATAAAACTGGTTTTCTATTCAATAAGGAAATAAGCTGAAACTGTAAAATGCAGTGGAAACAAGCTTGCTGGAATGGTGGTGGCTTATCCTTGAGAAGAGATGTGACGATTGTGCTCATTCGCAAGAAGATGATTACAATGAGGCTCTGAAGGCCTTTTTACAATAAACATGAATGAAAAAAACCCTAGACATCCAAAAACCTATCCCTAGGAGATGAATCACCAAAAGTTATGTGGGCCCTGTTTGGGTAAGTTAGTACATCAACTTCTCGGGGTCGTAACTTTTGCATACGATCTCTGTTTTAGGCGTATGATAGCCCGTTGGAAAGGTATTGTCGAGGAGATTCATTTTATGGGAATTAAAAAAAGAAACTTACATATTGAAACCCATTTTCCCCCCCAAAAAAAACATCATTTAGTGCCTCAAAACGACTTTGGAAGTGAAAAACTGCTAAAAATAGTAAATTACCAAAATTGCCAAAAAATTGTTTTAAGCTAGTTGGAAAAGGTGGGTGGCCACTGATATCCACATGGATCAACACCTTTCATACTTCACAATTAACCCCTCAATAATGAATACATCATCTCTTATATATAGCTATTCACACTTGCACATGAGGTCCTTTTATCACTAGGATGACCCTATTACATATGTATTTACACATTACATGTACATTTAGACCCATATATTCCCCCCCTTGGGGTAATATCATATAAATTTAGCCATATATATGCCCCCCTTGGGTCATAACAGTTTCTTCTCCCTTAACTTTCTCCCATACTTAGAAGTTTTATTAATTTTATCTCGGTTTAATGAGTCTGTTTCATTCATGTTATAGCTTCCTCCTCCAATTTAAGGCACTGTTGTGTTCCACCGTATCTATTATACATCTATAATTACTTATTTTCTCTAATATCTCACCATAGATTCACAGTAATTTTGTTATGCTTCATCACCTCCGCCATATCCTTCACACCCGTAAAGTCTTGACACTTAGTCAAATTTCAAAATTTCACTGTGGGTTCAGGATATCCCATATTTATTTTACCCTTAGAACTCCATCCACCCATTCACTTGACCAATCCATAGGACTTAACTAATTTTCCACTTCTTACCACAGGTTCACGGGGATTCCATACCTCTCTCCATACCCCTGATTCTCTTTGTGCTCCACGATAGCTTAACACTTAGATAAATTCCAATATCTTACCGCGGTTTCATGGGACTAACAACTAGTTTGATACATGGCTCCACATCACCTGCCAATTGTCATCCCATCCAACATGTACCTACCACCATGGTAGTACATGTTTTTTTTCTACTATATCAGCTCACATGTGGCATACATGTCATGATGACGTCATCTTACAGGAAAATACACAAATTTTTCTTCCAAATTTGTCGAATTTAGCTTGATTTCAAAATTTCCAAAAATGCCCAATATTACTTAATTTTGAAAATATTTCAATGGATGCCATTGAAAATCTATATCAGCTTCATATGACCGAATTTGTCCATGTGAAATTTGTCGTCTTTCTCATCAAATCTCCATAATTTATCGGCAAAATTTTGGGGCTTTTGCCCAATTCCGCTTATTTATTTATTTTATCGAACACCATTGAATCTTTGCATATAGTTATATATGATCAATTCCAGCCTCGTGTACACCAATTTAACATTAGCACATGAAATTCAATCCCCCTCCCTCCCTTCCTATCAAATTTTCTTCACAATTCCACTACCGAAACTGAAAATTTTCTTAATTTCATCCAATTTCACCTAGACGCATTGTGAACATAAAAGTCAGTGAATTCCAGGCTCGAATTCACCCAATTAAATATTTAAATTAGACATTGTTAGTTTTTGGGCTTGATTCTTGCAAATTTCCCATGAAATTTCTCAATTTTCACCACAATAATTTAATCAAACAAGTTGCAAACACAATATTTCCAGCATTTATGTCAAATAATTTTCTTGCATAATCTGCTATTTCACTTCTGCGTTCGGATAAATGGCCCATGCAGTCTCAATGTAGAAAACTGGGCTATGATACCACATTGTAGCATCCCCATACTCCCGCTGGGAAATTCCACACAAAAATTTTCGAACTTCGATACCATTTAAGTAACTAATATACTTCTACAAATGCTCATATTAATGCGGATAAAAACAACTATATACATATATAACATATGCAAGAAATACCCATGAGAATAAATGCATAAATATTAACACAACATATAAATTTTCAAAAAATAGACACTTATCTTTGGTAAAAAGAATATCGACTGCGTGCAGACCTTCCACATTCCTCTCAGCCTTAAATCATGCTGGTCATAAACTTTCAGCAGCGCGTCACCCCTAAGTTGGGGCTAAACTCCATCAGGGTAAGGAAATCCTAACCAAGCTAAGGTCTCTTAGACAACATAAAAAATCGGATTGAGGTGCCAAATCAAACTAACAACCTACAATATCTCATTCCTCACATGCATGTCTCACCCCAGGAAGTGTGGCCCTTCTTTACTCAATAGTCCTTCGGTTGCCCCACTTCCCTTTCAGGGCTTCAACAACAAGCCATACATGAAGTCTCAGAGACCTGTAGTTGCGGCTTGGCACCTTGGTAATCCCTTAGTAAAGCTTCAAGTGATAGTGTATAACCAACCATGTATCTCTTAATCCTATTTCACCTAGGGGTTAATGATAGATTCAAGGGGTCTCTTAATCCTATTTCACCTAGGGGTTAATGATAGATTCAAGGGGTAGAAGGGTGTTGGATTGTGGGAGCGCGCCGACCTGCAACCCGATCTGAAGAACCAGTCCCCGCCTTTGCATGTAGTTATCGACGCCGAGTACCTACTTTGAAGTGTCACTCTAATCGCCTCAGAAGTCTCATCGATCCCTGTTACGCTGCGACTATGAGCACGGGAGGGGAAAACCCCTCAGACAAATGACATGGCGTTAAAATCCATAGACCGCACTGCAAAGCGGCCGGCCTTTGAACCACCGGTGCATCTGCGAGAACAACTATTTTCCCAGGAACAAAGTTTGGATAAAGAAATGGAACCCGAACCCAGCTCATCTAACCCGCAAGCCTCCAAAAATTGGCCGTGGCAAGTGTATTCAAGAATTAGAGGAAACTTCTCCTCTATATCGTGATTAAATCGGCCAAGGGTAGGAGAGCATACGCAGTTCATGATGGACCATGCGCTCATAGGCAAATTCCTCGGGCTATGGCCCACTGAAAAAGACCTCGCTAGATGGATAAAGGAATGGTGGAACCCCAAAGGATTGCGAAATTCAAAATCAAATTTAAGGGTTTTTTTCACAATTATTCTATATAACTTGGAAGATAAAGATAGAATATTCGACAATGGACTATACTTCTATAATTCAGTAGGCCTATTTCTAAGGTTCTGGACTGACAGATTCAGCCCTGAGCAAGAAGACTTCTCAAGAGCCCTGGTCTGGATACTACCAGATTCCGCCCAGGAATTCTGGTTGGAAGAGATATTAATGGGTCTAGGGAATACGGTAGGACAATATGTCAAAACCTCAGAAGCTACGGTGATAAGAAAATACACCTCGTATGCCCAGATATGTGTTTATATATGATATCCCAAACCCCTTCCGGATCCATCACTGAGTACCTGTGACGAGGATCGGAGCCGCATAATCGACATGAGCATATAATTTCGTGATGCGTAAAGTGCCATGAGCATGGCCACTCGCTCGCGGACTCCGCCTTGAATGTCAAGCATCAAATCAACTGGATGCTAAGACAAAGGATGGCTTTACCCAATCAGCCACAAAAGTGCTTTAAAAGAACACGCAAAAAAGCCGAACCGTGAGTCTCCACCCAAAGGCTACTTCCCAAGAACTCCTTTGCGGCTCTGAATCGTATGAAAGAAGCGTGAGCAGCGTATCCCTCTCAAGCAAATAACACCGCATAGAAAGGTAAAGGCATTGAATGCAACACACCTCAGCTTTCAAAGGCAAGCACGCAATAACGAATCGTGCAGTGGACTAAGACACACCATGATCATGGATTCAAATGATCGAATGGAATAGATTTGAAAACTGGAGGAGGCCCTTAACCAAAAGGATTTGCAGCATATCCTAGTAGAGCAACTCAGGAAAGTGAACAAAGTGTTCACATGACTCCACTCCAGGGTTCATACCTGTAGCCGGCATCTCCTGCACTTCAACCTCGAGCCCAAGAACTACCAAGGAAAAACAAGGCGAGGACGTAAACCAAACCAAAGACCACTCCGGAGTGTGGCATTTAATGATTAACTCGGGCCATATACAGAGGCTATCAGAAGGCTATCTACACCCTCCCCCATCATCCTCATGATGAAGATCATATCCCGGAACATTAGAGGCCTGAATGGGAGATCCAAGCAAAATGGATCCTCCGTGAGACGTGATAAAGCAGAGAAGCCGATATCTTACTACTGGTTGTGAAACCAAGTGTGCCGGGCAGAGAGGCGGAAAATATCCCTCGGAGCTGTTGGAGAGAGAGGGGACTTTCTAATCGGGATTCCATGGGCTGGCCGAGGGACCGGCTATCCATGGAACCCAAAAATACTACCTTAACCAACCCCTTCTCTACAAAAGATACTTCCACCTCTATTTCGTAGCTTATCTCAAATTTACTAAGGCCATAACAAATGTTTGCGGACCGCATCTCTCTTTCAAGACAAGGAGAGTTTCTAATTTTCAAACCCTTCAATCAGGCCAAACCCTCATACATACGCCGCATTGGATCATTGGAGGCAACTTCAACATGATCATGACGCTAGAAGAGAGAAAAGGAGGAACTAAACTGGCCAGAACAGGACAAAGAATGGGCCTAAACCCTTAGAGCAACTAAATCTATCGATATGGAAACAAGGAATGCTACATCCACTTAATATTCAATAGAAGGTCAGGTCAGATCACGTATTTCTGCAGGCCGGACTGGGCTTGTGCGTCGTGGCTAACTCTTGGAAAGCGACTGTGCAATGGAAGCAAATATTCTACCAAATCGTGGTCGGATCATCGCCCATAGCCTTCCTCGGCTCGACTCGAACCCTCAAGACCTGCCATTCCGCTTTCAAAGTTTTACTATCTCACCGTGACTTCAACAACACATCCGTGGGCCTTGCAGCAGAATTGGATCATGGTACCTACATGTACAAGCTCCAAATGCCTCAAAACTTCCTTAGAACTACTTCTAAAGGAGTGGAATAAATCCACCTTTGGAAACATCATTCTCAGAAAAAAGATATTGAAAACCAAATTTCGGGCGGAACTTCAACGAATATTCATAATAGGGAGCCGAACTCAGATCTTGGCAAAGGAAGAGGAGAAACTCATAAAGGACTTAGAAATATGTAGAGAACAGGAAGAAACCTTCCTCGAGGCAAAAGTCCAGAGTCCAATGGCTCAAAGAATGGGATGAACACTCAAATTCTTCCACGGAGCAATGGTTCATCGCAGATACATCAACCGCATTACCCAACTGGAGGATGAACAGGGGAATACAATAAGAGATCATGATCAAATAGTAGAAGAACTCACCTCCTTCTACCAAGATCTCCTTACAGAGACCAACACACATAGGGAAGAAGCTATTCAAAAGGTCACTCTGAATATACCCAAGATGATAAGTTCTGAGCAAAATGCGGCGCTATTAAGGCCCATCACCCAGGCCGAAGTAGATTCACCGCAGACAGACATGCCCCAAGATGCAAGGCACCCGGCCCCGATGGATTCACAACAGACTTCTTCAACTATTGCCGGACATGATCAAGGAGGACGTCTGGAAGGCTGTGGAGGAATCCAGAACCTCAGGACAAGTTATTTCTGCCCTGAACGCGACTTTCATCACTCTCATCCCAAGGAGGAGCGAAAGCAACTAATCCTAAGCAATTCCAGCTAACTTCCTCTCCAGAATGTCGCTTTATAAAATAATCACAAAGGTTATCGCCAATCGCCTTAAACCGATCTTGCTAACTATCATCTCTATGAGTTAACTGCTATGTGGAGGCCGGCTACCATGGACAGTGTCATACTCGCCAATGAGGTCATCCACTCCCTAAAAACACTCAAACACCTGTGTATGCTTATCAAACTTGACCTCAAAGCTTTGATAGATTGTCGGCAAAGTATATGAGATCGGTTTTGGATTCTTTTGGCTTTGATAACCACTGGATCGACTGGATCCTCAAACTCACCTCTTCTGCCTTTTATCCATCTTAGTTAATGGGATCCCCTCTAATCCCTTCTCCCCATCAAGAAGAATAAGGAAAGTTGACCCTCTCTCCCATTTCCTTTTCATCCTCATGGCGGAAAGTTTAGGTCGCATGCTCAACAACACTTGCTCAAAAGGCTCTCTCAAAGGCCTGCCTCTACACAATATTCAGCCAGCACCCTCTCATAGCCAATTTGTAGATGACACGCTCCTCCTTAACACCCTTCGCCTATAGGCCATCAAGCTCAACTCGACTCTTTCCGATTTCTAACGCTGTGCATGTCAGCTTCAACTCGATAAAATCAAAACTCTTTTTTCTTAACACGCCATTTCAGTCAGCCCACCTTCAGCCTGCTCGGTATTGCTAGAAGTACTTCCTCTATTTACTTAGGCATTCTCCTCGGCCAGAGATTCTCTCGCAGTTTATCGATACTCTACTTCCATCTCCACCGTGCTGAATAACCGGATCTTAGACCTTCCTCAATATTGCGCCCGATTGATTCGCCAAGTCGGTTCTCCAAGCTCGCTTCACCTATCTCTTCACTGCACCGCCACTTTATCCTCGGTAATCAAGGCCATATTAGAAGTTCGCAACAGCAATTTCCTCTTTGGAAGGAAACCGTAGTCAACTAAAATGGGCTCTAGTTGGATGGCACAAACTCTAGATCCAAAAGCTCTGAGGGGTTGGGTATCCGAGACCCGGGGAAGATGAATCAAGTTATGGGAGCCAAGATGTGGTGGAGGTGGCTGCAACATCCGCAAGAACTCGGGGCGAAAATGTAGCGTATATGCCCCAATGACCACCCAACCAACTAATAAGATCTAATGAATGCGCACGGCTCCAACATCCGGAATACAAAGATGGAGAATCACTTAATCCAAAGAAGATGTCTTCCGGGAGATAAGAGATGGGGAGAACGCACTCTTCTGGCAGGACTCCTAGCAACAACAATTCTCTAGGAGGACCTCGAAAATTTTAATAACATCAAGACCAACCTTCAGCAAGGTGGACTACAGAGAGTCAAAGACTACTGGATCCTATCTCAAGATAGGCAACCCTGGAGGAAATGGAAAACTACTAGCACAGAGCTACAGATTTCGGAGGAGATTGATCTCACACCGTGGCAGGAATGCATGCAAAACCGGAAAATTCCAAGTAAAGAAGGGCCTGACGCCCTCGATGGGGTCACTCCAAGACTGAACCTTTCTCGGTCAAGGAAGCTTATCAATTGCAAGGAAACCCTCCAAGCCAGGACCCTGATCCAATCTGGAACAAAGTATGGCAACCCTTTTTTGTGGCCCAAGGTATCCCTCTTTCTCTAGCTAACAGCTCAAAATCAGATCTCTACTTGGGGCATTAACCGCTACTAAGAAAGGCTTGATGGGCCCTCGTGGAAAAATTCCTTTGTCAAAAAGTGGAGGGAAACCATGAACACCTCCTCAACTCCTTGTCATTATAGCCAGACTGGATCAGTGCAATAAGCCATGACGCCATGAGAAGCCGGGAAGCAAAGGACACTCTAGACAATCGACAATAATCTCCTTCCACAACCCACCCTCTCCAAATAGACTGCATTTTCTCCCGGGCTTCACTCTTTGGACCATTTGGAAAGAAAGGAATAATAGGATCTTCAACTCTAGACAGCCCCCCCCTGTCAACACTTGGGAAAAGATCAAGAAGCTCATTCGAGAAACTATTCATAGTCAGCCCTGGTCACCTGAAGACATGCAATGCAACTTAGAGGAAGGAATCATCCAACGGATGGAACATGCAAACTCGCGATACATCCGCGCAAGGGAGGCCCAAAAGGAAAGACAATACCTCTAATGCATGGGTCCCTCCCCACACGGCATTTCCTCTGCTCACTTCGATGGGCATCCGGAAACTCCCGGACCGTTGTGCTTTGGGATTGCCCTTCGGAGCCACATTGTGAGAAATCATATTTATAATAGCTGCCCTTGGGTTTAAAAATATAAACACCGGCGGAACTCACAAGCCTCGTGAGAGGCCTTCAAAAGACGGTTCATCATCAGTTTCATCGACTAGTAATTGAAGGAGACTCCCAAGTAACAATCCAACTTATCTCCAAAATCCTCCACGGCAAGCCCCCCTGGCAGATCTCTCCCACCGAGACTCTCGTGCCTCTTGAGGATTTTAGTGATTACTAACAACCCTAATCTCACTTCAATCCCTTCCCATGTTCATGAGAAGCTAATAAAGCGGCCATCACCTGGCAAATGAAGGGATAGAGGCTAATACAGAGTTCATTTTTGGCAAGCCAAATACCAAGAAACAATTCTCTCCGTGGTCCGCAGACTCGCTCAAGAAGATTTTGGTAGCCCCGATGCAAGTGACACGCGTCTGTGGGTCACAGGACTCCACTCGCCCCTCGCTAAATCGCTATTCACCTGTTCCACGCCAGATTTACAATTACGGATTTGATACAAAGCAGCCAGGGGCGTGATCGGATAGATTCAGACATTCTCACGAGCGACATTAACCGCAATGGCCTCCCGGACGGCCGTGAGTTAAGGGGAAAGGATGGGTTCGGCTCGCCCATTTCTAGTTTTGTTAATCGGTCCGCTTCGTCAGAAGTTCGCAACGTTAATTCTCTTTGTGTCCGTATATCTTGTGACGCTCAGAGAATTTTAAAAAGATTTTGTCTCCGTGGTGGTCCGGCGCCAATTCTCCGCACGAATTTCTCTCGTGCGCACCTGGTTGCGTGCACTTCCCCTTGATCACTTCGCGACAGAGTTGTTTCTTCCGAAGCAGGCTGGTAAACGGAGCCATCATTGGCTCGAGTTAATTGGCCTTCTTTTTATCTCACCCTGCTCCATGGCCAGGAAGAGGGGCTTACCTCGTCGTGGCTCGGTTTGGGAGGCCCATAAGGCTCAAAGGAGCCGTAAGGAAGAGTTGGAACGCACCTTGGCAATGGCGACGCCCATCCTCTAAAGAAGAATGAAGGAAATAAGGGCTTAGGTCAAGCATTATTGCCGAAAGGGACGGGCAGCAATTTCAAGATGGTAAAGAGCAAGATTCGGGATCTTAAAAATGGCTTTGAGGAGAAATCCCCTCCTCAAGGCTTATAGCTAAAGAATCCTCCCAAAGATTGTAGATGAAGTATTCCTCCTCAAGTTGCTGCGAAGATTACCTCCCTCGCATCAGAGGAAGAATTCCCTCCCCGTGATTGTCACAGATGAATTCTCCTCGCATGGTTGATGAAGGTCTATTCCATGTAGAGCATGACTACTGCCGCAGGCTATCCTTGCTTGCTTATCTCCGGTCAGATAGCTCCAGGAAATCCCTTTGGTCTGGATGTTACATGCACTGCCGATACACAGTGAGTGTCACGGGTTTGATGCATGTAGGACCTCAAGTTTTCGCGGGAGCAGGAGGAAGCAGTACACCCAGGAGCGTGAGGAGCCCGGCTGGTTCTGAGCCGGGCGATGGAAGGAAGTGGCGCAGATGCACGACGCGCCTCTTCCGACGAAAGCACCGCAAAGGATGATAATGCGGAGCACCGTGGATGGTGGATATAATGGGCACCGGGCGGATTTAACTGACCAGCTCCTCTTGGGACAGCGATGGATATGCTCTTGACGACTTTCCAATGCTACCGCCAAAAGAGATGCCCTCTCTGCACAAGAGTTCACATTCCAGCCATCAAAGATGGATGACAGGTCACATGGCTCGTAGGTTTTTACTTGCTTCTAGGTTTTTAGTTTCTTGTGAACTTAGAACTTTTGACATCTGCTCGCTCTTTAGGCAATGATGTCACTCATATCATGTTTCTCTATACTAATGCCATTTGCTATATGCAGTCAGTTTCCTCATGATAATCAGTACTTTGTATGGTCACAGCCTACTCTTTTGCTTAATGTCATTTTCGTTCATATAATATAGCAAGATCCACTTTTTTACTCAAAAAAAAAAACAGATAGATTCAAGGGGGACCCTCCCCACAAAATACCCTAATAAGGAACATTATTTGAGATCATCACAAGCATACACATAGTGTTCATTAATTGTAATATCAACAAAGGTTTTATCCAATATAATGGTATTACCTCATGGAATAAATTAGGAATAAATTTCCATGATGCTCTCGATGAGACCATAATTGTTGTTGGTTCCTCATTGTACATTTCCTCCCTGATTCTTATAACCTATAATTAAAATAGTGGAAAATAATGTGACCATTGTTACAACAAATGTTTCCTCACCCATGCAACTTGCTCCTCGGATGTCCTTCCACTTCTACGTAATTTGAAGTCCCTTTGTTCACTCGGGTTGTAATACACATTTTTACGGCATATGTGCACTCTATCGCTTATACAATAATGTACAGACATGTAGGTTGCTCCAATCGCAGGCTTCTATGTACATCGGGTTTGGTGCCCAAAATAAAAATATGCCATTTTTCCATGCCATGTCATGAGATCCATGATCCTTGAACTTTCATATACTAATCGGAAATGCTTGAATCGAATTCATTTCAGTTTAATTTGGAGGCTATAAATTGAGCCATATCCAAGCCTAATTGCCAATTCAACTTTGAGAGCAAAGACACTGAGAAATTTCATTTCATATTGAGTCTACATCCCTTTGTCCTTGAAAGTATGAACTTATTATTCAAACCCCAAGCTCTTCCTACTTTTTCATGGAGAACCCCATTGACTCCTACATGTAAGATTGCCTCAGATGATTGAAGTGGTGGATGCCCAAATTGAGGGACTTATTTTCTTGGTTTCGATATGTGTCATTGCATAGGTTTGTCACCTATGTACTTTTGTTGATTACATTAATAGAAATACTATTTCCGTCCAATTGATATCTTGAAAATATTTGAATTACTTCTTTCCATGGGATTATTTTGTCATGTATGTTAATGGACTATGCACTCTTACATTCATTATCACCACATGCTTGTATCTTGGGTTGTTGGAGATAAGCTGCGTATAAATCGCTGGGTCGTATACTAACGGTATCTTACGTCTGGATGAGGTAGGATTCCAGCCTTGTCTTGTTAGCATTTCATTTATATATAATAATTTGATGTTAGGAGTTTTGATTTATGGGTGGAATTTCATCTGTTTTGGTTTGCCACATAGCGGCACGAATATTTCTATGTGTTAACAAGTGACATCAATAATGTGCCGTTTATCTCTATTTGTCTTCAACTTCAGCGTTTGCAATTTTTCAGACGATGTCCATTTCTCTGACCCCATTCAAATTGTGTTGGAAATCTATTGACCATCTCTTCAACATGGGGCTGATATTTCCTTTTCATCATTTTTTGTGACCATTAATTTTGGATCAATTGTGGGAATCCTCCTAGATCAATCCCCCAATAAGAAGTTTGGACCACCAAAATTTTGGTTTCATTAAGAAATCAAGTGAGGTTACAAGTTCCTCACTTGTCCAATATCCATCCATTGTGATAAAAAAACCTCTTCAATGATACATATTTATCAATACTGTCACCATGTTCGTAAATGGGAAATATACAAATATTGTTCACCAATTCATAAGCAAATAAAATTCTTGGCACATGCTTTGCAACAGTTCCTTTTAAGTCTAACAATACCAATTGAATACAAAGAACATCAAAATAGTACCTGGACATAGAATTGTCTTCTTCCAACTTAGACTTAGATGCAAGGAAATCCATCACTTTCCTTTGGACCTCACTTTCATTTTTCACATTCTAACTCCAAAAATAATCAATGACACTATAAAATCACTTGTATGCATACCATTGATGAAAATTAACAAGTGATAGCCAATGGGTCATATTATGCATACAAAAAGTGTCAATCATTATAGTTATTTCAATGTCATAATTGAAAGAAATATCCCAACAATTACCTGAAGCACTATCAATTTTTTTCTCGTGAAGCCTCTTTCTTTTCAACGACAAAATTTTGGCATACCTCCTCAACATTATTTGAATGGACTTCATCATCCAATAAATATTTTGATTCAATCTCAGTCAATGGAATTTCCACAGGTGTAGAAGGATGCTCTGTAGGAATAGACGAAGTAGGAGGAATCACTACAAAATTCGTACAAGTTACAGTTTTTTCATGCAAGCCGTGAGTCAAGAAAGCTTTGGATTTATCATCATTCTTATCTTTTACACACATGAGTACAAAACAATTGTTGGATTTTACCAATCTTTTCATTTGTCCTGTAGTAGCAAGAGACAATTTGAATTCACATGATGGGCTCTTACACCAATCAATTTCCTTTTACAATGAAAAATACAATAATGCATGATCACCTAAGCTCAAAATAAGTATTAATAATTTCATTTTATGTTTTCTCCTTTTTTCCCAATACATCAATGAGCCATATCTTTCACATACGAATTCCTCCCAACCTCATTCAAATTGTGTTGGAAAGTTCCCTGTGAGACCTTCATTGTGCGGAAAATTTTGGTAGAAATAGAATCAAATTGAATTTGTCGAACGTGAATATCCTCTTGTATCATACCTCCCCACAAAAGGAACTTTAGGTCCACCAAAATTCTTGATCGATGATCAAAGTGGGTGGCTCTATTTTCTCTCTATTGGAGGTTGATTACTAGTGGTAGAGAATTTAATTTTGTTAGATAAGGGTGGTGTTCAAATCCCCTTGGATCCACCCTTCCCATATTTTATTTCCAAACGTTGGGGATTTATCCCACATCCATCATGCATAGTCAATTTATGCTCATTTTGAATACATTGTACATTATAATAAAAGCATGTAATATGGGTTACCATACCACGTATGGTAGTGCTGGTTGAAATATTCGTGGGTGGTTAAATGTATGTTGGCACTTTAGACAATGTTCATTAATGGTTGGTTAACAATATCATTTTTAAATCCTGATGTGATTACTCAAATCTCAACCAGCCTCAATGCATTAATGCCACATTGAGGCCTCCCAATAGGTCCACGTGTCAGTTCCATAATGGTCCACATGTCATTTGTAGAATGGTCCACATGTCATCCTCAAAATGGTCCACATGTCAGCCTCAAAATGTTCCATGTGTCGGCCGATCATTGGTTCATGAGTCAACATGTCATTGGTCCACATGTCAACAGTTCCTTGCCACATGTCAATAACAAACCT
Organism: Picea sitchensis; assembly: GCA_010110895.2. NCBI lineage: Eukaryota > Viridiplantae > Streptophyta > Pinopsida > Pinales > Pinaceae > Picea > Picea sitchensis. The sequence goes on along the minus strand of SNQJ01S0145583.1, from coordinate 3,180 downwards.
TGACATGTGTCAACACTTGACCTTGAAACTTGTCAGCACTAGAATTTACCATGTGTCAACACCAAGCCTTTCCATGTGTCAACAAGTGACATCAACACTGCGCCTTTTTTCTTTGTTTGTATTCAACTTCAACATGCCATAAATTTTGCATACTGTGTCTATTTGACCCCATTCAAATTGTGTTGGAAATATCTTGAGTATATCTTCAATATGAAGACCTTTTCACTAGTTTTTTATACCATCAATTGTGGATCGGTTGTGGGAATACTCTTGGATCAAAGGTATCAATTACAATTTATATTGTTTGGAATAGGGAATCTATATGGTTTATGGAGCACAAAAACAAAATTCTAAAGAATCACAAGTAATCACTTACCCTCTTAAGGTCTGATAGACCAATTCGGTCTTAGTGGACGTTAATCATCATCATCATTGGTTGGAACCCAATCCACTGTTTATGTATTTTGAAATGCAATAAATGAAATGCAACTAATCTAATATGCAGAATGTGTAATGCCGACTGGGCTAACTAAAAAAACTAATGATATAAACACAACACCAAATATCTTGTTGCTTTCAAACTTTAGTAAAAAGTTACGTAGGAAAATAAAAGCAATAATCTAAATAATGAACAATATTACAAAAAATTCTAGTAATGACCAACTGATCACAGTGCCATGCTTAAGGATATAGACAAGAAATCTATGAGATAAACTAAATAAACAAGTTACTTATAAGTGAGAAAAATTTTCACTATAAAAACATATGGTCCATCATTCCAAAATTAAGTAAATTAGAAGAAAAAGTTCCATAAAGAACACATTTAAGAACTTTAGTTTGTCTCCAAAAGGTTTGGCCAGTAGTGGCTTCTCATTTATTAACACTTCATAGAAAATTCTACAAGATGCACAAGCAAAAAACCCTTTACAATTTGAATCCTTCTGATTTATAGAAGAAAAAGAAGATGGGGGAACAAAAGAAATTTAAACACTTAGGTGATGATTCATTTCCCATCCTTTCCTATTTGTTATCTCTATCACTTTGTCTTCTTTTCCTCTATGAGGATTTGACTTCCTTTTACTAATTTGACATTCCACTTGACCATTATCCTTCTTGTTTTGGTTGCTTGAACTTTTTCTCTATAAGATGACCCTCATCTAACTTGATGAAGCTTCTTCTCTTTCCCTTCTCCACTTTCTCACAAAGCCCACCCATGCCTCAAAATCTAAGAAAATCTTTTCCTTATGAGAAAAGTTATGCATCCGAAGAGAAACTCTATACAACATGATGTTGTTGTTTATCCTTTTCTCATGTTTCTCCATTTTAGGCAGTATGGTTTTAATTAATGTTATGCACCTAGTAGGAGCCTCAATGAACCTTTGGATAGTTGATTCATCAACCTCAGGAAGAGATATTATACATTTCATGTTGGGCAAAACACATCCCTCCACATATTTGAACACATGTGCTTGAGGAATGAATTCATTCCTAGGTCTAAAAGAAGGGAGGTTGTAGTTCTCTGTTATATTTTCTATGTGATGCAATATCTTAGCATAAATCTTGACATGTTGAGAAATTCCTTGAAGATTCCCAAGGGAGATGTGCTTCAACTATTTAAGGTCATACTCCACTTATTTTAGAACATGTGCATGAATAGTGGGAACTTGAGGGGGAATTTCATCACGTGAAATATGTCGATCTTTGACCCTGTCAAACTATAGGTCATCTTGTTGATACTCCAACTCCCATACTTGGACATATTTATTCACTTATGCTATGTCTAACCTCAAGGTCTATAGATGTTGTACTTTTTTGTAAAAAATCGACTTAAAACTAGAAAATTTTCTCTAAATCACTCGAATTAGACAAGTTTGCAGGTTTTGCACAATATTGACTCCAATTTGAGTTGCATGTTGAATTAACCAGAATGTTTTTTTCGGTCTTGATAAAAAATCCTAATATAGGTTTGAAGTTGGGGAAAGAGATTTGCATGGAAAGGTCATATTCATTCCCATGAATGTTCAAACTGGAATTTTTAGAGGTTTTCTACCTTGAGTGTTACTTTATAACTTAATAGGGATATATTGTCAGATCGTAGTAATTTCCCATCAAACCAAAAATTGTGGCATGCGTCATTACAACTCATACTTTAGGAATCATTTAATGACTCAAGTTCAAAAGGAAATGGTTTAATCATATGGCATCTATAAATCATGTTTGAAGGCATATGTACAAGTACAAATAACTTGCATACTTCAGATATGCCAATTTGAATTCATTAAATTTTCATTCATGCAAATAGTTGGAAGTAATGGGAGAACAATCTATGAATCAAGAGTGATGGAGAAAATAAAGACCCCTTAACACTTTTATAATTAAGGGTAGGCTCGATCAAGAAATTGGGGTGTGATTTCACTTGGTGTGGGTCCAATTTAGAACTCGAAGCCAATTTTAGAATAAGGCTCTATAACACCAAGTTTGGGAATGAAGATCCCAGTCATAATCAAACTCATTTGAAAAGATTTACATGTGAAAACAAATACCTGGTGAAACAAAAGTTGATTGAGAAATCATAATTGATCACTAACTCAACTATTAGTTAAAGTTCTTTAGTGACCGAGGGCTTGATTTAGAGTTTCAACATGATTTGGACAAGTGATTTTCAAAAGAAAATACAGAACAAGGTTCGAAAAAGGATAATAAAGAGAAGAAAATTGAACAAGATCAAGAGTCCATACAATCCATACAATATGAACAACATTGATAGGGTCCAATCTAGAAATTGTGGTCGATTCCCAAATCGGGGAGAAGCAACAATGTATAGTTTCAAAGGAAGCCCAATTTGACAATTGGAGCCAATTGAGAAATTGAGACTCATGAAGGTTATGACTTAGATAATTTTTCAAAATAAGGAAGAAAAGTTCGAAGGAAGGAATATGCATTCAATCAAATCAAAGTAAAATAAACTCAAACAAAAAGAAAGAATCTAAGAAATGTATGAGGGGTCTAATTTAGAGATCATGGATGATTCCAAAACAAAAATCCCTTCACACTAAAGTTAGTGTAATAGGTATCTGATTTGGCCATCTAGGTCGATTACCAAATCAAGGAAGCTAAAGGCTCAAGGCGGTAAATAAAAATCTAACCAAAGGGAAGCATCACAAAATTCAAACGAATAAA
>SNQJ01S0145582.1:16483-32727 GCA_010110895.2 Picea sitchensis | reverse complement strand
ATTTAACAACAACAACACAGTCCCTTGAACACGCGGCCTGGTAATCTATACAGTCGGGAGTAAGTCGGGGGCAGGCATGGAAAGGGTTGCAGCAACCAGCCAATTATACCTTTTATGAAGGCCCCCACTGGGGTGATCTTGATCTTGGTTGTACATGGAGCTAGACGTGCGTGTAGGTGGCGGTTCCCAGCGTATCCACCGTGATTGCCATTACTCAGTTTTTCTGCATCAAAGATGAGATTATGCAGTCTTTCCATGAACTAGCACTTGGATGTGAGCAGTCTTTCAAAGATGAGTCGAACAAAGCCTTTTCCTTCACCTGGGCCTCCTCCTTCATTTCGTTGGCACACAGACGTAGCCCAGGCTTATATTGACCTCGTTCAAGGTCACCTTCTCCAAAAGGCCTTTGAGTGCCCGGTCACATTTCTGTGAAAAAACGGAGGTCAATCAAAGGATCCTGTTTCGGCGATTACAAATGCCAGACACAAAACCAATTCGTAATGATATTTTCCAATTAACGAAATGCAAATTGGTTGTGGGCCCAGGCAAGTTGGAGTTCGGGGTTCGGGGTTTGCTAACCCCCGATGCAAAAACAAAAATAAAATTATAATTTCCGAATCGCGAAATGGTTTCGGCACTTACGAACAACTAACACAAAAAGAAAAACAATTATTTTCGAAATGCAAAACGAGGCTTGTTTGAATTCGGGGTTCGGCATTTACTAATACCCAACGTAAAAACAAAACAACTACACCCGAAATGTGAAATTTGATCATGCTTTGGGCCCACAACTTTGGGTTCAAAGTTTTTGGAAACAAAATAACTCCGCGAACTTTTAAACAAATAAACTCCGAATAAATTTGGGACCGAGAATCGGTAAAATCAAATAATTATTGTGTTACTGCGTTAAATCAAATTGAAATCAAGAAATCATACAAGTTTACAAACTTAGTAAAAACAGAGTGTAAACAAAGAGAACATCTCTAAATACAAATAGCAAATTATCTTCAAAATGCTTTCAAGCTATATCTATCTAAAATTACAATTTCGACTCTGGTATTTAAAACACTAACAAAATGCCCCTTCGATCTTATAAAAGGGTTAATCAATGGTGGTGATTTTGTCTTGTTGCCTTCAAAGGTTAAGGCGACCACCGTTTAAGCAATGTAAGACAAAATTAGTGATCGATGCTTAAACCTCGAGTCTTGAAGGGTCAACCCATTGATTCACCGTTTGCACAGGGGTGGTGAAATGATTACTTTCTGACATACTCCCTCTTAATCATTTTAGAGCCAAACAAACTTTAAAACAAGTAAAACAAAATTGTTGTAAATAATGCATTACAACTTGCAAACCCCAATATTTTTTCTATGAATTTTAAACAGTTCATTTCCCAAAGGCTTCGTAAATATGTCTGCAAATTGTTCTTCAGATCTGCAGAACTGAACAGAAATTTCTTTGACATTTACGAGCTCTCGAATGAAATGATACCTTGTATCAATGTGCTTACTCTGTTTGTGAAAGACGCGATTCTTTGACAGTGCAATGACAGATGTATTGTTACAAACAATTTGTGTTGCATCATTCTGGTCATGCAACAATTCATTCAAGACCCTTCTCATCCACACAGCTTGACATGCAGTTGTAGCTGTTGCAACATACTCTGCTTCAGTAGAAGATAGAGTCACAATGGGTTGTTTATTTGGTGTCCATGCCACTGCTCTAGATCCAAGACTGAACACATACCCAGATGTGCTTTTCCTGTCATCAATGGAACCTGCAAAATCACTATCAGTATATCCGATCAGCTCAAAGTTCAAGTTTGATGTGTATCGAATACCAAAGTCAATTGTTCCAGCAACATATCTCAGGATCCTCTTTCCTGCTTGCCAATGAGTACTCTTCGGAGTCTCCATGAACCTAGAAATCAAACTTACAACAAACATAATATCAGGTCTGGTTGTTGTTAAGTACATAAGGCTTCCAACCATCCTCTTATACAAAGTTGGATCAACATATGATCCTTCATCATACTTGCTTAGTGTAATACCAATTTCCATAGGTGTTGTAGTTGGTTTACAATTCAACATTCTAAACATTTTCAACACTTCATTTGCATAGCTAGTTTGACAAATGAAAATGCCATCATCAGATTGATCCACTTCAATTCCAAAAAAATGCTTCATCAATCCTAAATCAGCCATCTCAAACTCTATTTTCATGGCATCCTTAAAATCATCTACAGATAGATCTCCAGTAAAAATCAGGTCATCAACATACAAACAAACAATCAAAATTTTACCTTTCTGTTTTACCTTTGTATACAGAGTTGGTTCACTTGGACTTTTGTTGAATCCAACGCTGATTAGGTACTCATCAATCCTATTATACCAAACTCTAGATGTCTGCTTCAATCCATATAAATCCTTCCTTAACTTGTAAACTTTATCTCTATTCTTATCAATCTCATAAACCTCTTCTTCCAAATATCCATTTAAGAATGCAGACTTAATGTCCATCTAATGCATGATCCATCTATTCTGAGCTGCAATAGCTAAGACCATCCTCACATTGTCAATTCTTGCTACAGGAGCAAATGTTTCATTGTAATCAATACCGGGTTGCTGACTAAACCCCTGAGCTACAAGTCTTGCCTTGTACTTCTCAACTTCACCATTTGCATTCAACTTAGTCTTATAAACCCACTTAACACCAATATTGTTCTTACCTTCAGGTAAATCTACAGGATCCCAGGTGTTATTTCTTTCAATGGAATCAATCACCTCATCCATTGCTTTTATCCAAACATCCTCTTTAGCAGCTTCATCAAAACTTACAGGATCACATGCCATTAATGAAAAATTTGAAATCTGATCTACTTCTTCATTTTGATCATACAATTCTCTTAAGATTCTAGTCTTTTATCCTTTAAATCTGTCTCTTAATGAAGCTAAAGTGGGATTTGATTCACTACTTACCTGTGAATCTATTTGATGTCCACCATGTCCAGATGGCTCACCATGCTCATGAGTTCTAGGCGTTATAAATTGAGATGGGTTGGAATCTGGTGCTTGCCTTGTTGGACTTCTTGCTGCAGGCGTATGTGCATGTGGAACCATATGTCCATCTCCTTCGGCCTGCTCAGCTCCATCATCATCTTCACGGGGTAACACAGCTCCCTCTGAAATTGATTTGTCAATACTTCCATCCCAGGCTTCATCTTCTTTAAATTGAACATCTCTGTTGATTACATATTTCTGGGTGATGGGATTGTAGAGTTTATATGCCCTAGACTCTTCACTGTATCCAACAAAGATACATCTCTCGCTTATGTCATACAACTTCCTCCTCATTTCTGCAGGTACATGCGCAAATGCAACACATCCAAAAATTCTGAAATGAGAAACATTGCATGGCTTACCATCCCAGGCTTCCTAAGATACACGATCCCTCACGGTCTTGGTCGGACTTCTATTCAAGATAAAAACAGAGCAAAGAACTGCATCTCCCCAATATTCATTTGAAAGATGTTTTTCTTTCAACATGCTTCGAGCCATGTCCATGATGGTCCGATTCTTCCTTTCAGCCACTCCATTCTACTGTGGAGTATATCGAGCAGTAAATTGCCTTTTAATTCCATGAAAATCACAAAATTCAATAAATTCATTAATTTTGTATTCACCTCCTCTATCAGACCTTAATATTTTAATGCTTTGACCACTCTCATTCTCAACCATAGACTTAAACTTCTTAAAAACATCAAAAACTTCATATTTTTGTTTCAACAAATACACCCAAGTCTTCCTACTGAAATCATCAATAAAAGTCATAAAATAAACACGACCATTCAAAGAAGGTGTTTGCATAGGTCTACATAAATCTGTGTGAATGATTTCTAATGGAGCTTTTGCTCTGTAGGAAACACCTGAAACAATTTTTTCTCTGTGATGTTTCCCAAGTATACAACTCTCACAAGAGCTTGTAGGTTGTTGAATACATGACAACCCCTTTACCATCTGCTTCTTCTATAAGAGATTTAAGCCACCAAAAAATAAATGACCATATCTCAAATGCCATAACCAAGATTCATCTAAACTTCCAGCCTTATAGGCATTCAAAGAACCACTTAAATTATTTCTCATAACAAGTGGAAACATTCTATTCTTGGTTATCTCTACTCTTGCAATCAACTATTTGCTGGGTAATTTATCATACATAGTACATACCTTCTTGTTGAATAACACTCTGTACTTTTTCTCCAACAACTGTCCAACACTGATAAGATTGCATTTTAAAATAGGCACAAAGTAAACATCATCAATATTTCTTCTCTGATTGTTCCTAGTGTAAACTGGAACTATACCTTTACCATTAATTGTAACCTTACAGTCATTTCCCAGTTTTACTTCAGACTGAATACTAGTATCAATAGAAGAAAATAAATCCTTATTACCAGTCATGTGGTTACTGCAACCACTATCCAAAAACCAAATATCATTAGCATTTTCCTGAGTGACATTACAGGTCAAAAACATAGGATTTTGATTATGCTCAGACTCATGTGTGATATGTGCAGAGTGCTTTCCAACATCTGCCTATTTCTTCCAACATTTATTAGCAAAATGCTCAAAATTCTTACAATAATAACATTGTACTTTAGTTTTATCATACCTCTGATTTTCTTGCTGCCAAGGTTTGTTGCTGCTCCCTCTTAAAGTAGGAGGATTCTGCTGGAGCTTCTGCTCAGACTCTGATTCAGCTCTGTTGTCCCTTCGACTAGAAAACCGACCTCCTCTTCCACGAGTATGAAACCTTCCTCTGTCTTTGCCTCTGGTAACATGCAGTTGGGATTTGTAAGCATGCTCCATGGATCCTTCTTCATATCTAGATATCCTAGATTCATGAGCAACAAGAGAACCAATTAATTCATCAATTTGCATTAGACTTAAATCCTTAAATTCCTCAATGGGTACCACAATAGGTTCAAACTTCTCAGCACTTTCTCAATAACTCTTTTATTCTCAACATCATCTCCATACTGCCTGAGCTGGTTCACAACACTCATTACTTGAGTCATGAAAGTATCAACACTTTCATTATCCTTCATCTTCAGACTTTTGAAATCCCTTCTCAAGTTCTACAACTTGATTGTCTTCACCTTGGACACACCTTGATAACAGGTTTCAAGAATGTCCCAAGCCATCTTCGAAGATGTAGCACTAGCAATCTTCATAAAAATGGATTCATTTAATCCTTACTGGATTAATCCAAGAGCTTTGTTATCCTTCTTCCTGTTTTCCTTCAACAAAACACGATCAGCATTAGAAAGAGCCAATTCTGCTACAGCATCAGTTGGCTCAGCATAACCATCAATAACATAAGTCCACAAATCTTGAGAACGCAAAATCGTCCTCATTCTAATATACCAAGAATCATATGACTTCTCGCTCAGGACAAGAACCTGAACCTGAGAAGAACTACTACTAGACAAAGCCATTTATAAAAAATTGAAAGAAATCAAATAAACCTTCACGCAGGAAAATCGGAAAGTGAAATTGGGCACCAACAGGAATTATCTACATTGAAATGAGCAACTGACAGGATGCTCTACAGGATAGACTTCCAGCTCTGATACCAATTGTAAGAAAACGGAGGTCAATCAAAGGATCAGGTTTCGGCGATTACAAATGCCGGACACGAAACCAATTTGTAATGATATTTGTCGATTCATGAAATGCAAACAGGTTGTGGGCCCAGGCAAGTTGGAGTTTGGGGTTCGGGGTTTGCTAACCCCCGATGCAAAAACAAAAATAAAATTATAATTGCCGAATCGCGAAATGGTTTCAGCACTTACGAACACCTAACACAAAAAGCAAAACAATTATTGCCGAAATGCGAAACGAGGCTTATTTGAATTTGGGGTTCGGCATTTACTAATACCCAACATAAAAACAAAACAACTACACTCGAAATGTGAAATGCAATCACGCTTTGGGCCCACAACTTTGGGTTCTGAGTTTTTGGAAACAAAATAACTCCGCGCACTTTTAAAACAAATAGCAAATTATCTTCAAAATGCTTTGAAGCTATATCTATCTAAAATTACAATTTCAACTCTGGTATTTAAAACACTAATTCGATCTTTTAAAAGGGTTAATCAATGGCGGTGATGTTGTCTTCCTACCTTCAAAGGTTAAGCGGCCACCATTTAAGCAATGTAAGACAAAATTAGTGATAGGTGCTTAAACCTCAAGTCTTGAAGGGTCAACCCACCGATTCACCGTTTGCACATCGGTGGTGAAATGATTACTTTTTGACAATTTCGTCACCACGACCAAAGTTCGTTCGTCGCACCCGTCCACAATCTTCCACATTCTAATTGAATCGCAGGAGATGAAATCCACATCTGCGGATATTGAATGGATATTGAAGCTTGTGATTCATCTGCACAACTTTTGCGTTGAAGAAGTAGCTGGTTTGATTCCCATAGCTCTTTCCTGGATAAAAATCCCAGCTCATTTCAAATTCAAAAATGAAAGGCCGAGGGAATAATGTATAGCTCGCAGCTCATTTCAAATTTGAAATTTGAAAATGGGCAGAGAAAATCCAGCTCATTTCAAATTTGAAAATGAGTGATCACGGCGTTGAGTCGTCGGCCACTGGAGGATCAACTGAAGTCGGAAAAGGTAGGAGCATGGGTGAGCAGTTGGATGGATGCATGGATGTGCAAGGGTAGCATATGCAAGCATGGTGTTGCACGGGCATCCAGTTTTCAGAGTCTTAAAGACTCTGCAGCAGGCTGTATATTGCTTTCCACAAACAGATGCCTACGACCTCAACTCTTCAAATCGTAGCTTTGCACTTGCACCTTCACTTCTTCACAGCGAACATATAGAAGGTGGGGATATTGTACGCAGGATTCTCCTGAACAAACTCCAACGCACCAACTTCCTCACACCGACTCAGGCTCTCACCCACCGCAGCTCACTGTCGCATGCCTTATTGGTGCTTTCAACCGCCCAGCCACTACACAACACAAAGCTTGCGTCATCCGGTCAGGAAGTCTCTGCACTCTTCGTAGACCACAGTTTGGAGATATTTCTCCCATGAATCGCTCAACAAAAATGACATGGCTTCACTTCACATCTTCACACAAACAACGAGTTCTGAGTAGCGCTTTAGGAGACTCCACCTCAGGTCTTTCTCCCACACGAGTACATACTGCACGAAACCTCAGCCCTTCGACGTAATGCTCAACTGACTGTGACTCAACCCCCAACAAAAGACTATGCCTCACGAATCTGCTTCTGCTCAAAACTTGTTCTTTGTGGCGGCCTCTTCCACCAAGAGCGCATCCCCAAAAATAGCACGTGCTTCCACCAGATCAGATCTAACTTTTCTGTAGTCTCACATTCCAAGAGCATGAATTCCGCCAGGGCTCTACCACACATGCCCTCTAGAGGGCGACGCCCACGTCCTCATCCACCTCCTCTCCACACTGGCGGATCTACTTGCAAGCAGCCAAAGGAGGCCCATCTCCAACGAGCAAGCTCTCAACGCTTATGCATCATTCACCTTGCCACAGAAAAGATTGCGGCCTCCACTTGTTGTTAAAATCAAAGGCAGAACGTCCACAACCCCAATAATGTCGATTCCACGACTTTTAAAGGATCATTGTTCTTGTGGCACGTTCACAGGGCGATAACACCCCTAGAAACTTTGTTTCGTTAAGATAAGCATACTTCATCGCTCCCTAGATAGGTCTATACCTGCGATGATATTATGATCATCGCCCTTTAGATCAGCCAAAATGCCACATCCTCCATTCGTAGAATCCATCCAAGAAAGTGCACCTCCACTAGATTGAGTATGTCCCGAGGCCTCCAACTGATCTCGTCCTATTCATCCTTTAACAAGGGTTCGCCCTATCGTTGAGCTCTTCCACGATACATACAATGGCAACAACGTGATCCTTTTGCTGACAACTCCGCCCTGTAAACAATGGTAGCTCCTTGTGTTGGGGGCGTACCCAAATAGATCACAACAACAGTGACGGCTCCTCTAGATTGGACAATATAGTGGCCTCAAAAGGCATCCAAGGCAATGGCGTTCGTTCTCTTATCTCAACTGGTGGCACGTTCCTCCAATATCAACGACGGTTCCTTACACGCAGCCTTTCCAAAACGCTCCTCACATGTTGTGCATGAAGAAACAATGTCCGTCGAGCAATTCAACAAATCCTCCATGCACAGCGCTGCAATAGCACACCCCAGCTAACAATTTGGCCCTCTCTCACCAGGATCTTTGTTCACAACAATTCGTAGCTCGTTTCTCCACGTTGGCCATGCTTCACCCACGCAGCAGCGATCTCAACACAATTGCTCTGATACCACTTGTTGGGTCCGTGAACCCACAGATAATGAATCTACAGCAGAGAACAGAGATACACAACAACAAATAGCAAACACAGAAGAGAATACACAACTTTTACTTGGTAAAACCCTTAACAGGGAAACATCCACGGGGCAAGTATAGGTATTCTTATTATTCAATAACGGGAGATTACAAACAGCTCTGCCGAGCTCACAGCCCTTTATCACTTTACTCAATTTTTTCTACAGACTTTACATATTTCAGCACACCTATTTATAATGACAATGGGCATATTTAATGATTTTTTAACCATAAATTTCAATAGTATGAATTAACAAATGAGATAGACATGATTACATATTTCTATTAGATTACTGAATACATTATACAATACATTGGATCATTATATAGAGCTTTATCAGATCTAACTTATTCTAATAAGAGCAATAGAGGTTGAGCAAATATCTCAACTACACGCCAAACTAGGAGACTTGGTTGGAGAGAATCTTTCTCACAACCAACTATCTAACAACCTCCTTGACCTATTCTCTCACGTCATCTAACTATAACTACCTCCTCAACAGGTCATTAACCCAATAATACAAGAAGTATGAATTACATATTCTAACACACCCCCATAATGAATACTTGTTGATTGAGTCATTTTTGCTTGTGCTTGGTCATACTGATTTCTTCGTTGATTGAGTCATTTTTTCTTGTGCTTGGTCATGGACATTTCGGGTGGCTATATATTGTGGGCTTCATCCTGAACTTTCTTTGCTTCCTCTTATACCTTATACCTGCATATAATTATTGATGTCCATATAAAACACAATCCATCTACCGAATACATTGATCATGGGTCATTCACCAGAATCACAGTTCTTCTAGGAATTCGTTTTCAGCTATAGCTTATCAATGTTAAGCTCTCCTTAAACATAACTTGGTACTCTCATATCTCGAGACCACAACTTGGTCTCATACTCAGATTCTTCCATCTCACATCTCACCTTGAATCAAGTCTCATTTCTTCATTCATTTATCAAAGCCAGCTAAGGGTACACATGTCACCAGATTCTCACAAAGGGTTAAACTCAATAAATCTTGATGCTAACAACCTCTCACATGAGAGAGTATCGTATCCCTGTGATCAAGATGTGCACTTCTGTATACAAAGACGATGCTTTGTTTTATGCCTTAACAAGGCTTACAACAAACCCTGGAATTTAGCTGCTCTATGGCTGCTACTACAATTTGGATCCATAACTTGCAGTGTTGGGTACAACCGATCATGCAGCCCCTACAACAATTCAATCAGTTACATAAAATATCAACAATACTGTCACCAATCATATGCCTAATATTAAAAGCCCATTACATATGCCCATTTACATCTCATCATCATTCTTGACCAAGACACAACCACTTCACACAACTTTAATAAAATAAATACTCACAACTTGAAATAAAAAATATCACTCACAACTCAATGTTGCTTTTGTGACTTGATTTGGAGAATGTGTGAGTCCGACGGAATTGGCACGTACACCTCACTTCATTGTGTTATAACACCTCCATGTAATGATGCCAACAACAACAAACTCCAACAATGGCGGCCTCACACGGTTCCTTTACTCAGCAATTGCAGCTACTCTCCAAAACTCAAAAAAATGATTCCTCTTCAATATCAAGAGTGTCACCCGTGAATCGGTTTGCATCCACCTGAATCAGATGTACTTGCATCCAAGAAAAGAACAAGAACAAACCTAACAACACAGATAACTACACCAGGAAATGCCAAGGGGTATATTTTGTCTTGATAAAGAAACAAGTGAGAATCATAACCCATGGGATGGTCCAGCAGTCCAACAATGTTGCGCTAGTAATTGACTTGTACTGATATGCCTTCACAACAAGAAAATTTCCTTCCACATCAACAAATGCTAATAAAAACCATCGCCTGAATCGCACTGGTGGTTCTACGGATCTCTTTCGCCAAATCCCTTTGCAGATTGCCCAGAACTGAATAATTTCGTAGCCAATGGTTCTGATGGTGGCTTATTTCTATATCCCAAGGTGTTGTGAATCTTTGCAGCAAAATAATTCTTCTTAGCAAAAGAATACCAATGAGTGAACGCAGAACATAATGAAAAGAACTAGAATTGCAGACCTCTGAAACCTTCAATCTCCGTCTAAATTTTAGGAAGGCTCTACTCGCCAGCAACACAACAACACAATGCAACACCACGAAATAGATCGGATCGGTTTCTCCTCAAACAGATCGAATTTCTCAGACTGCATCATAGATGGGCAAATTTCACACAACCGGCCCTTCTCCCCGCGCCTCCCCCGCCTAATGCACAAGGTTCTTCACTCAGACTCCTCACACAATGTGAAACCATGGACAATAGCGCGACTTCTCTCCTCCTTCCTCATAGCAGTCAGCCTTCGCATAGTTCAACTTCCAATCCACGAGTAGATTCCTCTGGAACCATCAAATTAAGTGGGTTTCACCTAGAACTAATAACACTTGGGTTACAAGATTTGTAGAGTAGCTATTGAGATATCTTCTCAACCACTCACTCCAAATATGGAATCAGTTGAATATGTATCCAACTATATATGTACGAATGTGTGTGTGCAATATATTGAATTATTGTGTGTTATTCATGTGCATCTATTCTCTCATGGATTTTAACTTGGTATCAGGCCTAGTTGGCTGACTGAGTGCCCAGAAGATATGAGAGCAATGTGGATGAATCACAGGAGAAAGGTTAGTGCGAGAGCATATTATTATTTTGGAGTGAGTTTATTAAATTTTGTATGTTTCTTCGAGTAGAGCCACCGCTATGAGACCGTCAAGAGATTGTTGTGCACGAAAACGGTGCCATTCTGCCACGGCAGATCATTGTTGTGCATGTTGTTTGCTATTCAGATCGAGGAAATGAAGTCATGATCTGAGAATCAGAGTGCTACTATCTACGTAGAAGAGAGATTTCATCATTGCCAATGAATTTTCAATAATGATTCTACACCTAAACTCTGAGAAGCGATGAGTTGTTTTATTCATTCAATTTATATATGAATATGTATGTCCCTCAAGCAGATATTTGTTTATTTTGGTTTTATTGTTTATGCGCACAAGAGCCTTGGTGAACAAGACAAATATTACGGTGAGGATTTGTATGTATTCAAAGGTTGTGAAATGGATCTTTTGTACTATCCCAAAGTCCCAAATGTTCAAGAACAAATGTTGAAGACCACAAACGAGAGATCGTATTACGGGCCTATCTGAAATTTCATCACACATAAATTGGGTGTAAACAATTTTATTGCCATTAATAAGTCACGAGGCGTCTATTTATTTTTCTACCTATATTTATATAGCGTATCTATGTTGTGCAAGTATGTGTGAGTTACAATTTAGTGATTTTGAGAGATTATGAATTCAATAAATATGCATTGAATATTGTATGAGATCTTGAAATTTGAAACATATTGAATCTAGTCAACTCAATGTGTAAGAGCAAAGATTGTTAGAATTGACTACTCTAACAATTTGCAGGTGCAGAATGAAGATCCAAGATGATGAATTCGACTTGTAAGTGTTAATTTATGTTGTAAAAGAAGTAGCACGTCTTGATATAAGTCATGTACCGGCTTCAAGAAATTAATCGTTTTATTGAAGTCACCTTTGGTACGACTTGAATGTTGAGGATATTCCAGATCCAAACCGCTCTAGATAATCGGCGATAGCCAGCTAAAAAAATCCCACGTATGAAGGCAAGTTCATAGAATGCATCAATAATCAGCATCTTTATCACGGAATTCGGGATGAGCCGAGTCGTCAAATTGTCCATTGTACAAGTCTATGAATGATGGTCTCAAGCATTTATGCTTGTCGAGTTGAATGGTAAGCTTCCCGGGCTATGAGGGGAAGAGAAAGAGCGCAATCCGAAGGCATCAGAGTGGGTGTAGGAGCCGATGAAGACCAGATCAGACAGAGATCTATGTTGTAATTTGAGAATTGTAATATGTGGTTTATTTGTACTGTAATCATTAAGGGAGGGTGTTAGAATTAATGATTAATTTGGGGTTGGTTGAAGATTTGTAGGAGGCTGTTGAGATATCTTCTTCAACCACTCCCTCCTGAGATATGGGAATGAGTTGAATCAGATCCAACCATATATATACATATGTGTGTGTGTAATATATTAAATTATTGTGTTATTCCCGTGTATCATGTTCTCATGAATTTTAACTCTCACAACTCGACTTAAGGCTGTGATCTTTGGCGCATGGGTAATTCTTCCAAGTTGGATCCTCTCTCCAATGGCGATTTCACATGAGCAAACAATTACAAAGATCGTGGAGCTTGGCACTCATTAACGCGGTGGCCTCTCTCAGCAAGCAATCCACTAACTTATTGAGTGGCTTATTCATGTTTTCAACACACGGCTCTTCTACGCAACAAAGATGAGGTACTCTCCAGAATTTAGAGAAAATGATAGCGCCCTGGCAGGGTCCTCCTTCAGCAAATGGCAGCGATCTGATTCCTCCTAGTCGATTGCATGATCAACTCCGTTTTGGCAGTGAATCTCCTTCAGATGGATGACAACGACGATGGATGGTGGCGTCCTGCTTCAGATAATCGCCAAAGCTCAAAGATGGATGGCAGCTCATCATATACCACTGCAGCGAGAATAACCTCCGCAAATTTTGATGCAGCTACAACACGAATCCTCCACAGATTTCGATGTATATGGATGGCAGCCAATACCTAGGTCCACGACAGCGCCCGTGCTTTGCAAGCGACCTCCTTCTTCCTTGCAGCGAATAAAGAGTAGGCAGTTTCAATGATCGTGGAGCTCTTACAATTTGTGAGGGGTTTCCTTCATACGCAAAAATAATACAAGAGAAAAGTGGGTTGAAGCTTCACTTCCTCGGGCTCCTCGGCACAACTCTCTTACAGATCAATATGCAATCGCGGATCTTACAACAATAAACAGTCTCACTGTGCATGACAGGAGCGGCGGGTTTCTCTTCAATATAACAGGGGACATCAACAATATAATAGGGGACATCAACTTCAGTTCGCACCCTCACACACAACGAACAACACGCATCAATACAGATTCTGCAACCACATTCACACAACTCCTGAGAATAGCAGCACGTAGTCTCTCCAGATAGCAGTCTCAGCGCTATCTCCAGCAGC
The DNA here is from genome assembly GCA_010110895.2 of Picea sitchensis. Classification (NCBI taxonomy): domain Eukaryota; kingdom Viridiplantae; phylum Streptophyta; class Pinopsida; order Pinales; family Pinaceae; genus Picea; species Picea sitchensis. Next base: position 19,136 of record SNQJ01S0145582.1, on the reverse strand, counting down.
GATGGCAAATTCCAGTGATTATGAATTGAATTAGACAACACTCCAATGATTATGCAGCATTCATCTCTTGAACGGTTCCAGGATGAGAGAAGAAAACACTTGCACACTTTAAAAATTGTGCAAATCGGCTCTACGTCACACGTCAACAACCAGGGTTCAAATTTGCTTAGATATTGCATGGCTTCACATACATGGCAACTTAAAACTCAGTGAACACACAACAATTCCTCCTCGACAGCACACATCTTTGAGTCTCTCCCTCTTCGGTTGGCCACTCCTCTGAAATGGCACAGAAACAACATTAGGCAACTGTCTTCAGCGCACGTAGATCCGTACATCCGCTACTCAACACACAACAAATTATCTCTTCCGCAGACTTCCACGGTGGACGTGGCAGGATCAAAATTGGAAGCTCCACACTTTAGACGACACGCCGCGAACAACGATCACAGATGAAACTACGGCCCCAATGCTCGCAGCACACATAGCAACGCAGCTACACACGAACCAAGCATTACTAGCTCACATATGAGTGAACCACAACGATCTCAAACACGTAGACTGAACCACAACGATCTCAAACACACTTGACAATACATAGGAGATCTCTAAAAGGGACAGCACTCAGGTCGTGAATGCAGCAGCAGGGAGTGAAGGAACAAACAACTTGGATCATCGATCCTTGCAGTGATCGATGCTTGAACGAATTCTCTTTACTTCAGCTGCGAGCTTCAATACGTCAAACTACTCTCCACATGTGCCTAGGCACTCCCGTGAGGGAGTCACGTCCAGCCGTGAAGCTTTGATACCAAATTAACAAATGAGATAAACATGATTACATATTTCTATTAGATTACTAAGTACATTATACAATACATTGGATCATTATATAGAGCTTTATTAGATCTAACTTATTTTAATAATAGCAATAGAGGTTGAGCAAATATCTCAACCACACACCAAACTAGGAGACTTGGTTGGAGAGAATATTTCTCACAACCAACTATTCTCTCAGGTCATCTAAGTATAACTACCTCCTCAACAGGTCATTAACCCAATAATACAACAAGTATGAATTACATATTCTAATAGTATGGTTATCAATTGAATATGCTAGCATATTTTTAGTCATTCTTCCAAATCTCATGTTCATAGTTTAGCATTTTTAAAAGCTTCCTTAACCTGTTTACTTTTTAACATTTACTTAATATGATAAAAAAATTACTTAAGCCTTTGTACCACTTTTAGTTTTACCAGCCCTAAACCTTTCTTCTTTCACCAGCAAATTAACCACCTGTTATATTACAGCCTCCATAGTTACATCAATCTGAATTATTAATTACATTAACAACCAAATTCCTATATGGACTAATTTTTTCAACAATAACCCGTTTTGTGAACTATCTGAGGATCTGCAGGAGAGATTATAGGAAACCACCTTATCCTCAAATGCTGGATAATTGTTGTCACCGTTCAACATGTCTCAACAACTACACTGAAAATATTTGGAGGTTTGAGATCATGATGGATAATGAGTTCTGGCTTATTCTCATGTAAATAATTTATTCCCCTTGCAATATCAAGGACAAATCTCACAGCCACAAACTTTCTCAAATGTTATGAATCTGCAGAGTGCTTTTCTCATTCAATACACCACACACTTCATATTGGTTTGCATCCACTTGACTATTTTTGGTCTACACTGGCTTTCACCTGGTTGCTTCTCGATTCGAACCTTCAGCTCCTACAATGCCTTTTTCTCGGATTCTATCAAATCGGAAACAAAGTTGCTCTCCTCCTTGAACGAAGAACCCACCTGCGGGCTACCTCCTATATTTTCACCACCTCTGCCTCGACCTTCACTTCTATTTCGGTGATTTGTCTTTTTTCTTCTTCAATTCAGTATAGCCTCCTCCTAGGATAACAGATTTACGCTTCAACAATAGGTGATTTGCTCAAACAATGCGATTTCGGATTAATCTGTCTACAAAGACAAAACTTATACAGTAACACTGCAATATCAATCATTACAACAATGCTCCCAAGAATAGATAGACCAGGGCAACTGCATTCGGCACCATGACGACCTCCCTATGAACAAAGGTTACTTATCAGGTCTTTCTTCCTACCAGGCAGCGATTTCACCTTTAGTTACTACTGCAAGCAAACTAACAACAGTGCGAGGGCAGCAACCTTCTTCACACAGATCCCTATTGTGCAGTCCTTCACTTTTACACGTAGTAGCAACATGGATACTCTTTCTTCCACATCCATGGTCTTCCAACGCAGCAAATACTGTTGTCTCCTTCGTTCAGCAGTGAGACACCCTCAATTTGCAGGGAACACCAAACCTTGGACACCAATTCCAAGAACGGGGCTCACTTAATAGCAACGGATGGCCACGGTTGGCCACCAATTCCAAGAACGGGGCTCTACTCGAGGATTACATCTCAAATGTTCATCTCATATTCATTCCTGGGCTTTCTCGTGAGGGAGCTAAGCACAGACCAGTTCTCTTATCAAATTAAAAATTAGTAGACATATTACCAGTCACACAAACTATATTGAATAATTTAGTATTTACAATAATAAGTTGTTACTCCATTATATAGAATTCATAAATTGTTATTACATTTAATTTATTTTAAATATA
>SNQJ01S0145582.1:0-16473 GCA_010110895.2 Picea sitchensis | reverse complement strand
ACTAGGGTTGCAAAATCGATGAAATTGCTCTGAAAACGCAGGCGACTTTTCAAATACAGAAACCTTGAACTAGGACTTGGATAAACTTCCACGGGCCATTCCGGATTTGGTATGTATGAAATTTAAATCCCTGTCTACAAAGCTTGCTTCTTCTAGAAGAGGAAGATGGGAGTTGGTTTTGGTGGGGTAGGTTTAAAAGTTAATGTAAACTGATCTTCAAGTCCAGACCATAGCACGGCTTTGTACATACTACATATTATATATAAGTCGTCAGTTTTTTAATCTTTATCAGAGTTGTCAAATATCTTGACTTTCAAATGAAATGGTTACGTTTCAAACATGATTTCCCATAGCCTACCTAGTGCAAAATATAAAACAACAAATAAATAGAATTTTTACAACCTTTTTCCACAACTTTTTTCCATCTAATTTAGCATCGTATTTAATTTGTTGATGCAAACCTTAACTAGTGTAAGTGTAATTTTAAATCACAAGTAGTCGAAAAAATCTTCCAGTCTAAAGTCTAAACGTGTTGTTAAGATGGATCATATCTAGTATATCTATTGCCCACAAATTATAAGAAATGATGTTAAGATGGATCATATTCTATTTTTTGGGTTTTTTTTTGTTGGAATCCTAGTATGTAAATTTGGACAAAATCGCTATTTTTTTGTTCTTTAAATTGCATTTATGAATATATAAATAGATTCAACGTGCTGAAAAATCCTTGGGGCATTCCGATTATATAAACTTAACCACTCAAATCTTCAGATCCAACCATTCATCACCGGATTTCAGGTAAAATCAAACAAAAAAAGTTGTAGGAAAACAACTGCCTTATAAAGGCCTAAGAGCGATGACAACATATGAAGCAATTTAGGTCAAATTTGCTTTAAATTTTGCATGAGATAGGGTGTTTAGAGTAGTGATAGCATGGTTCCATCTAATTTAGCATCGTATTTAATTTGTTGATGCAAACCTTAACTAGTGTAAGTGTAATTTTAAATCACAAGTAGGCGAAAAAATCTTCCAGTCTGAACGTGTTGTTAAGATGGATCATATCTAGTATATCTATTGCCCACAAATTATAAGAAATGATGTTAAGATGGATCATATCTAGTATATCTATTGCCCACAAATTATAAGAAATGAGAATTCTTTTTTTTTTTTCACGCAGACAAAAATAGTTTCATTGTTATTCTATTAAGAATCAAGTGAACCTTTCGATTACATATAGATCAAAAACGCTAATGATCTTGGAAACTAGAACAAATTCTTGATAGTTTATATAGAAAATAAACTATTCAAAAAATGTTGATGTTGCCTTCAGTCTAGTAGCTTCACACTAATTACAAAATATAATATTCTTGTCTTATCAAAAAAGAATTTTTCATCTAGAACAGATGGTGTTTTCTTACTCTGTCTTTAAAATAGAAGATAGATATCTTCATTAATAACATCTCCATTTATAGATTCTTCAAAATAAAGTCTTCTCATAGGATAATCCAGTGTCTTCTTTGAGAGCGTGTCTACTACAATGTTAAACGCCCTGTGTACATGTATAAATTTGATTCCATCAAAATTTGCGTTTAGAATTATGATTTGTTCTTTCCAGTTGTTCAAATATAACAGGTTCAGATTTGAATTGTCATTTATCCAGTCAATGGCCACCTTGGAGTCTCCAGCTACCATCATCTTTTTTATGGACAATCTAGATGCCAAGTGTAAGAGGCCCCGTAGCCCCGAGATTTCTGTTTTCATATTATTTCCTTGTCTGCCTACAAAGTGTGCTCTGAAAAGGTGTTCTGAATTGATTTTGAAAAAGATTCCTATGCCACAACGATCATCAACAGTTGCACCATCAAAGAATCCTATTGGATTGTCATCAAAGTATATTGGATTTAATATGTAATCAAATATGTCATCTTCACATGCCCCATTGAGTTCTTTGATTGAGAGAAGGATTTTTGTGACTATCCTAGAATCATGCCTGTGCCAGTTTTCAAAAAATAATTTATTCATGTACTTCCATATGCCCCAGATTACAATAAAAGGAATATGTTTCAACTTTTGATATTGTGTGAACCATTGAAGCATATTACTTTCTAAAGAGGAACAACTCCAAGCATCTGGTATTTTGAGGAAAAATAAGATCTCTTTCCATATGTATTGAGTAGTTTCATCGTGAAAAAAAATATGTGAAGTTGTCTCTTCATCTCTTAGGAAAAGACTACATACCGAAGGACCAATGCCTCCCCTATTCCTATAATTTACTCCAATAAGAATGCAATCCTTCAGACAAAGCCACATGAAACAAATAATTTTAACTAGTATTTTTACTTTCCAAATAGACTTATACCACCATCTGATATCTTCTATAGTATTAGAGAAAGTAATGGATTGGTATGCTAGATTGGTTGTTACAGTGCCCATTGCCTTGTTCCAAGACCAGACTATCTTATCATTTGTATTGTTGAGATAGATTCCATTGCTTTTCAACACTAAAAGGAAGTTGTTCCATTCTGTAGCCATCTCCCTTGTCAAACCGAGGTGGATAGCCTCAATCCAACTCTGATTATTGCCAGCATCATTTGTTGTGGCCAGCTGTGCTGAAGTGTAGATATGTTGATTGTTGAATTAAGGGGCCCGAGAGCCAGAAAGAAGCATTATCTCCTATAAACGGATCCATCCCAAGTATGACTTGTTTACCACACCCAATCAGCTAGGCCATCCATCGTTTTATAATATGCAAAGAGGCCATAAAAAATTTCCAGATGTTTGAGGCTATCAGATACTTACAGTCGGATTTACGCAGCCAAGAAGTCAGGTCTATTCCTTTTAAATATTTTTTTTAAGGAGCTCACTCCACGGTCCTTTGCCGAAAACAACTCTCCAACAAGATTTGGCTACCAATGATTGTGCAAACCATAAAATATTTTGTATACCCCATCCTCCAGATTCCTTTGGTTTAGCGATGTTTTGTCACTTTGAAAGGTGAAAGCCTGTAGTTTTTTATGCTCCTCTCCAAATAAAATTTGCAATAATCTGTTGTATCTTATGTAGTATTGTTGAAGGAATCTTGGCTAAGCTAATCCAGTATACAGAGAGACTTTGAAGTACAGATTTTTCTAAAGCCAGTCTGTATCCTAAAGATAGCCAACGGAAAGTCCAGTTATTGATTCTCTTCTCAACTTTTTGTATCATCCAATTCCAATCCGCCACTTTGTAGTTGTTGGGTTTTAGATAAAAACCCAAATATTTCATACCTTTATCCATGCTAATAAAAGGTATATTGTAAGCAGCTTGTATCCTTTGTTCCAGGATAGGATCATTATTTTGTGCAAGAAAGCATGATTTTTGACAGTTAACATCCATACCGGAGGCAAGACAAAAACTTGATAAAATAGATTTAAACTCCATCCAGTCTTCAAATTTGCCAATTCCTAAAATTAGAACATCATCAACAAAGAACAGATGTGAGATTATAGCCTCAGAAGCAACTTTGAGTCCATGAAAATTCCCTTCTTCCATTGCCTTCTTCAAACATCTGCTTAAGCATTCCACAACCAATAGAAATAAAAGCGGGGAGAGTGGGCATCCCTGACGTAGCCCTCGATAAATCTTAAAGAAATCTAAAGGGGATCCATTTATTAAGACTGCCATGTTTACAATGTTTACACAAGCCATGATCCATTGGGACACCTCCCATTTTAACCCAATTTGGATAAATAACATTCGTAGAAATTGCCAGCTTACTTTATCATATGCTTTTTTTAGGTCCAGATAAGTATAATTGAACTCATCTTCTTGGATTTAGCAGTGTGCAAACACTCTTGTGCTATCCCCACAACATCAAAGATTAATCGGTCTTTAAGGAAACCAAATTGTTTAAAGGAGATACAAGATACCAATTTATCTTTCATCCTTGATGCAATGATTTTAGAAATTACTTTATATACAAAGTTACAGAGGGCAATAGGTCTAAAGTCATGAAAAGAGTTCGGCTTGCTTACTTTGGGGATAATTGCAAAGAAAGTAGCATTGAGAGCGCTGGGTAGCATTGAGAGCGCTGGGACAACCCTCTGACCCGAAATGAATTATAGTCAGGCTGGTAGGTGGGAAGACATCCTCAATAATTAATGAGGGGATGGGGCAGACCGCCCATCTGTAAGGCTTTCGGACCTGACCAGGGACTAGGGATTCGAGCCACACGCAATCTTGCTGAGGAAGGCAAGAAAGGAAGCGTGGTGTGGGAAGAGGGAGGACCAACGAAGAATGCAGAGACGAGAGCGGAAACTCTCGAGGTCCGAGGAAAGATTGAAAGCGAAAAGTGAGTTATGATCATAGGGAAGGGAGACTGAGTCAGGAGAAGGAGAGTAACCTTCATCCTCGTTTATTCCTGTATAGGGAGAAGGAGAGTAACCTTCGTCCCTAACTTTCATTGAGCTGGAAGTGAGAGATTGAATCTCAAAGAACTGTGGCCTAAGCTCGAGGGTGACCAGTGATAAATCCATTGGGAGTGACTAAGCCTATGGTTGGGTGGAAACGAGCACCCCTTTCAGTAGTTGCATCACGCTATATAGTTCTAATAAGTGTTTTTATGCCTTATGCGTTGAATTGGAAATAATGAATGCATGCTTGTATTTATATGCCTAAAATGATTTATGTACTAAATGATTAAGTTAGAAGTCTGCGTTCTTCCTTGAGAACTTTCATATCTGCTTGATTTCCTTATGCGCTATTTTAACTCCTCGGAAGCACTTTCCCAGAGAATTTCGTCACCTTCTTAGAGTCACGTGAGTATTTCCTGATTGTGGAGGTTGAACCCCACAATCACTGCGAGAATGGAGTCCAACAAGCTCAGGAGGGGTATTGCATGTATGCACTGAGTCTCTGCAAGGTGGGCAGAGACCGAGACCATCTTAAGTCCTAAAGTTGAGGAATGGACATAAGGAGTGCGGGGAAGAATGCTTCCAAGCGTTACGTTCAAGAGAAAGAGTGCAAAACTCTTAAGCCTTTTAGAGCCAACCAAGCTCAGGAAGAATAGTGAGGTTCAAGTATCGAAAGGGAATATCCTTTTGTTTAGAAGATGAACGAATGAGATCCATTCGGGAGGACCCAGGGTCTTTCGCGACCATTAGATTTGAAGAAGGGGCGCAGGCGTTAACGCCTCGACTCCTTCAGTCTTTGCGAGATCACACATCAGCAGATTCGCACTTTGGCGTGACTAAACTCCCAAAACCTGAAATTGCGACGTGATCTAGACCGTAGATCTAAGGATCTATCGAGACCCTCCTTGACCGTCGAATTGGCGATATTGGGGATTCACACATTGGGAGATTTGCATGTTGGCATGACTAAACTCCCGAAACCCGAAGTTGCGACGTGATTTGGACCGCAGATCTAAGGATCTATCGGGACCCTCCTTGACTATCGGATTGGCGAGATCGGGGATTTTCCCATCGAGAGATTCGCATGTTGGCGCGACTAAACTCCTGAAACCCGAAGTTACAACGTGCTCTGGACCGTAGATCTAAGGATCTATCGGGACCCTCCTTGATCGTCGGATTGGCAAGATCGAGGATTTGCACGTCGGGAGATTTTTACGTTGGTGTGACTAAACTTCTGAAACTTGAAGTTGCGATGTGAGCTGGACCATTGGATCAAGGAAGGTCATTGACCATCGATCTGACGCGAGCAAATTAATGCAAGAGTATGTGGGAATTCAGAATTTCCTAAGAACCAAGCTCAAAAGAGATAAGCGCTTTTTAGAAGCACATATCTTAATCGTCGATTTAGTCGTTATCCTCAAGATCGTGAGATCGACGATCCTGTGGCATTGCGGGGACAAGAGTTGCGAGGAGTTTAAGATATTGAGGGCAGACTGCAATTCAAACTGTGGTTTCGTCAAGAAGACACATGGAGGTTGTAAGAGCATTGCGGGCCCAAAAGCAATTTGACTCCAAACCGCTTGTGGTCGTGCCCGCAATCGTGTGGTCATCGCCAACGTCACATCAAGAGGGGGCTTATCAAACAAAAGGAGCTAATGTCTGACACTCTGAGTTTTTGCAACAGGGCAAACGGGAAGGTCGTGTGTGCCCTTGAACCTACACCAAGAAACTGGAAGGTTCTGTGTTTAACTATAGAAGGAGACCATCAAGGTCTTAGAGAATTTTTTGGCTTCAGAATCAGAGATCCTTGACTAGGAGGTCAGACTAGTTCCCTGACCTTCCAAATTAGGAACCATGAATGGAGATTTTGTCCTTTAAGAAAAACAAAAAAATTTATTCGTCGTCGTGGGTGTGTTACAAATTGGTATCAAAGCATCGTTACAACACTTGACCTACTTGGGCTTACAGACGAGCTGCTTAAAAACACTATTGGGAGTACTTTTAAAGGAGTGACACCCTACCTTGCCTCTTTCTTAAAATTCTGGTTAAAAAAAAAATGTTATTAAAGAAAAGAGTGAAACTTTCTACTGAGTGTATGCATTTAGGAAATTGAACCGTGTATTGTTCATAAACTGATATACTGTTAGCTGACAATAAGATTTTTTGTCAACACTCGAGCAGTCAGTGAATCACGGGAAAAATACAAGACTAAAGGATGGTGACGTGTCATGAAGTGGGGTATGGCTCCCATAATAGAGACGAAGAATCTGACAAAAGGAGGGCGGTGGAAATCCCTCTAGATCTGGCTGAAACTGTAAGGAGCCTCAGGGTCAAGTTACAGAGTTTCAAGGCTGACAATGAGAGATTGATAAAGGAGAAAGAGAAACAAATAGAAATTAATGTAGTCTTGCTATAGATCTTATCCGACATACAGAGACAACTGCAACATGAACCCGTAACCAGTCATTGGACCAACGACACAAGAAGAGAAGTCAGAGTCCACCTGAGACTCGAAAACATGACTCCATAAGTGACCCCACTGGGAGAAGTATTGCGAAGAAGGTCCAACCTGGAGGCAGGGGACACTCATCGGGAGAGTCCTCTGGAAAGGAAGCTGACAACTCTGAAGGATCTTCTAGTAGCAGGGTCGGCTCACATTCTCACAGGAAAGGAAAGAAGCGGAAGTGTTCCAAAACCCATGGTCTTGATGAGTTCAAGAAAGCCAAACCACCCTCTTTCGACGGAGATATTAAGAAGGGAGAAGAGGCAGAATCTTGGCTGCTTGGTTTAAAGAAGTATTTCAGAGTCCATGACTACTCTGAAAACTTGAAGGCTCGAATAGCCATCTTCAACCTAAATGGAAAGGCCTCCATATGATGGGAAGACCTTAGGAATGTGAAAGGAGTCCATGAGAAGGACTTGTCATGGAAACAGTTTGAGAAATACTTCAGGAAGCAATATCTATCAGAAAAATACATGGATGGGAAAACTAAGGAATTCTATGAGCTCTGGCTGGGGCAGCTCATCATAGATGAATTTGTCAATAAATTCCTTGAACTATTGAGGTATGTACCCTACATAAAAGATGAAAAAGAAAAAATGTAGCGGTTCATTAGTGGATTACCTCAGACCTACCGGGATAGGATTGAGTTTGACAAACCAAAAACCTTAGAAGAAGTTATCTGGAAGGCGAGGTATTGTTATGAATAGTTTGGGAGTAAGACAAGACCCCACTAGGACTGGGAGAAGAAGAGTAGTTCGGGATTCCAGAAGAAAAGGTTTAAATCCTCAAGATTTAAGAACTATGGAAAAGATTCTAGAGGAAGCCTTCCTACTAGAAGTGTATATCAACAAAATTTCCCCTCTTAAAGTGGAAATAAACCTTTTAAGATAGTCCTAGCAAAGACCAATAACCTCAAGAAGGAACCCTTAAAATGTTGGGGTTGTGGAGAAGATCATAAATTGAGGGACTGCCCACACAGACAATAGAACAGTAAGAGAGTATACAATATCCAAGAAGCTACCACCGTCAATGATGTGGCTAGGAGCATGCCACAAATCTATGCATCCCTGGATAATAATCAAGTTGACCACCAAGATTCAGTAATGGAGCTCGAAGGTATGACCGCCAACCATCTAGTTTCTATTTTAATTGACCCAGTTTTGAATTTGAGTTATGTGGCCCCTCAAGTTGTTGATAAGTGTAAACTGCAACCAATTAGACATGTTAAACCATGGTTGGTGAAATTAGTCACTGGGACCAAAATAAAGGTGGCAGAGGCCATATCAGCGTATCAATTCATCATGGGTGGATTGCCCACCCAAGCGACCCTTAACATACTTCCCCTGGGATCGTATGACTTGTTGATTGGTATGGATTGGTTGGCTACTTATAAAACTAAAGTGGACTGTTATCATAAAACTTTAGAATGTGTAAACAAAGAAGGGAGAAAGATGACCCTCCAAGGGATTCAAAACCCTGTCTCAGTGAGACAAATATCGGCCCTTCAAATGAAGAATTATTGCAAAAAAGGGTGTTCTTTATATGCAATACAGGTGTTGGAATCTGTTGAGGACGACAAACCAAACCTACAGGACCACCCCATATTAAGAGAATACAGGGACGTGTTCCCCGAATAAGTACCAGGTCTACCTTCGAGAAGGGATATTGATTTCTCGATAAAGCTTACACCAGGAGCAATACCAGCATCTAGAACGCCATATAGGATGAGCACGCCAGAGTTGGTTGAGCTCAAGCTACAATTAAAGGAGATGATGGACAAAGGCTACATCCGACCCAGTGTATCTCTATGGGGAGCGCCCATCTTGTTTGTGAAAAAGAAAGATGGCACACTCCGACTGTGCATAGATTACAGACAACTCAATAAGACAACCATAAATAACAAATACCCCTTACCCATAATCGATGACTTGTTCGACCGACTAGGAGGTGCTACCATCTTCTCGAAGATCGACTTGAGGTCTGGATACCACCAAGTCCAGATTAAGGATAAATACATCCACAAAACAACCTTCAGAACGAGGTATGGTCACTATGAATTCGTGGTGGTGCCATTTGGGCTAACCAATGCCCCCGCCACTTTTATGTGTTTGATGAATAATGTACTCAGCAAATTTCTGGACAAATTTGTATTGGTTTTCATTGATGATATCCTAATATACTCCAAGAACAAGGAGGAGCACGAAGAACATCTTAGACTCGAACTTCAAGTAATAAGAGAGCATCATCTCTATGCTAAGTTTAGCAAGTGCGACTTCTTTCAAAAGCAAGTCCATTACTTAGGCCATGTCATTTCTAAGGAAGGGGTGACAGTGGACCCCGATAAGATAAGATCTATTATGGAATGGCCTACCCCAAATGATGTATCAGATATCAGATCCTTCGTGGGATTAGTCGGATACTATAGAAGGTTCATAAAAGGATTTTCCAAGATTGGTTGTGCAATCACTACCCTTCAGAAAAAGTGGATCAAATTCATTTGGACATCAAAATGTGAAGAAATATTTCAGGAACTGAAATACCTCCCGACCCATGCACCCGTGCTAAAGATTGCAGACCCGGATAATGATTTCCTCGTATGTACAGATGCCTGCAAGGAAGGACTCGGAGGAGTCCTTATGCAAGAGGGACGTGTAATTTCCTATGCGTCTTATAAATTAAATGAACATGAGATCAATTATGTGACCCATGACCTAGAGTTGGCTTCCATAGTACATGCTTTAAAAATGTGGAGGCACTACCTCCTGGGAAGGATATTTTTGCTTATGACAGACCATTGTGGGTTGAGGCACCTGTTTGATCAACCGAAACTCAACGCCAAGCAAGCTAGGTGGATGGCTCTCCTAAGTGAATTTGATTTCAAAGTCAAACACATAAAAGGAAAGGAAAATAGGGTGGTCGATTCCCTTAACAGAAGTATAATAACGATTCATCTGGCAGCAGTCAGCACCTGTGAAACGGATGTCAGGGAAAGAGTCATAAATGCAAAAGATACATATGCATTCTTCAAGACTGTGACCTCATACCTAAGACAAGAGCCTACATGGATGAAGTATGAAGGCTACCAAATGCTCGAGGAAGGGTTGTTGACTTACATAAACAGATTGTATATTCCGAACTATGACAACTTGAAGAGGTTCATAATGGATGAACTGCATAAGAGACCATATATTGGTCACCTAGGATATTAGAAGATGATCATGGCCACTAGGAAACAATTATATTGGCCTAGGTTAAAGAAATACATAGATAACTATCTAGCTAAGTGCCTAGAATGCCAGCAAGTTAAGGCATAACACCGACATCCAGCATGATTATAACAACCCCTACCGATCCGAGAATGGAAATGGGAAACCATCTCCATGGATTTCATCACCGGATTACCAAAGTCGACCAAGCAAAATGATGCCATCATGGTCATGGTGGAAAAACTGAGTAAGTCTGAGCATTTCATTCCTGTCAAATCAACTTGCAAGGCCATAGATATTGCCAACATCTTCATGAAGGAGATATTTTGACTGCATGACATGCCCAAGGAAATTGTTTCTGACCGAGATACCAAGTTCACTTCAAACTTTTGGAAATCCCTAATGGTCGGTCTGGAGACAAAATTACTATTCAGCAGAGCTTATCACCCTCAAACTGATGGACAGATAGAAAGAGTGAACCAAATAGTAGAGGACATGCTAAGGATGCATGTAATGCATCAGCCTAAGAAGTGGGAAGACTACCTACCATTGGTAGAGTTTGCCTACAACAACGGTTATCAGGAATCCTTGAAGATGAGCCCTTTTAAAATCCTCTATGGTAGACAATGCAAGATTCCAATCAGCTGGAGTAATCCAGTGGATAGAATTACAATCGGACCCGACATGCTGAAAGAAATGGAACATCAAGTGGTGCAGATAAGGCAAAATATGAAAATTGCTCAGGACCGATAGGAAATTTACGCCGATAGAAAGAGAGCTCCCTGAGAGTTCAAAGCCGAAGACCATGTCTATCTCAGAGTTAGACCCAGGAAGAGTTATCTGAGAATGGGAGCCTGTGCCAAGTTGGCACCTCGGTATTGTGGACCCTTTGAAGTCTTAGATAGAGTGGGACCTGTAGCCTATAGGATAGCACTTCCTCCCACAGTAAAGGCACATAATGTTTTCCATGTTCCATTATTGAAGAAATATGTACATGATGTTGATCATATAATTGACTGGTCTGTGATCCAGGTGGAACTGGAGGGAGAATTCCTACCAGAACCCCAATGCATACTAGACAGGAAGGAAACGTCACTCAGGAACCAAACCATTGCACAGGTCAAGGTGCAATGGAAACACTTTGGCCCAGATGAGGCTACGCGGGAAATGGAAGATGCCATGAGACATGCATATCCGATTTTGTTTACTTCTGTACATACTTATCATGTTGATAGATAGAACATCAGGGACGATGATTCCTTTAAGGGGAAGGGAATTGTAACACCTTGTTTCCCCCAGTTTGTAAATATAATTGTATTGGCCATGAACTATGGCAAACTCAAAGTGTGAATGTTTGATTTGGTGGACCTTTATATAGAGGTCGATGAATGTAAATCCTATTATTTTAATAGATAATAGAAACGTGTCGCATGACTGCTGAGAAGGGGATGTGCTAAGAGAGACCATGATTGCTAATGAAAAGGTGGTGGAGGGGACCCGGAAGGGTTTCATTAACCTCCACTTAACCAATACTATGTTGGTTTTAATTTCTCAAGATTAGAACAACCCTCTGACCCGAAATGAATTACAGTCAGGCTGGTAGGTGGGAAGACCTCCTCGAGAATTAATGAGGGGATGGGGTAGACTGCCCATCTGTAAGGCTTCCGGACCTGACCACGGACTGGGGATTCGAGCCACACACAATCTTGTCAAGGAAGAAAAGAAAGGAAGCATGGTGTGGGCAGAGGGAGGACCGACGAAGAATGCAGAGATGGGAGCGGAAATTCTCGGGGTTCGAGGAAAGATTGAAAGCGAAAAGTGAGTTTTGATCTCAGGGAAGGGAGATTGACTCAGGAGAAGGAGAGTAACCTTCATCCTCGTCTATTCTTGTATAGGGAGAAGGAGAGTAACCTTCGTCCCTAACTTATGTTGAGATGGAAGTGAGAGATTGAATCTCAAAGCACCGTGGCCTAAGCTCGGGGGTGGCCAATGATAAATCCATTGGGAGTGACAGAGCCTATGGTTGGGTGGAAACGAGCACTCCTTTCACCAGTTGCATCACGCTATATAATTCTGATAAGTGTTTTTATTCCTTGTGCTTTGAATTGGAAATAATGAATGCATGCTTGTATTTATATGCCTAAAATGATTTATGTACTAAATGATTAAGTTAGAAGTATGCGTTCGTTCCTTGAGAACTTTAATATCTTCTTGATTTCCTTATGCGCTAGTTTAACTCCTCGGAAGCACTTTCCCAGAGAATTTCATCACCGTCCTAGAGTCGCATGAGTATTTCCTAATTGCGGAGGTTGAACCCTGCAATCACTGTGAGAACGGAGTCCAATAAGCTCAGGAGGAGTAGTGCATATATGCACCGAGTCTCTACAAGGTGGGCAAAGACTGAGACCATCTTAAGTCCTAAAGTTGAGGAATGGACGTAAGGAGTGTGCGGAAGAATGCTTCCAAGCGTTACGTTCAAGAGAAAGAGTGGAAAACTCTTAAGCCTTTTAGAGCCAACCAAGCTCAGTACGAATAGCGAGGTTCAAGTATTGAAAGGGAATATCCTTTCATTTAGAAGATGAACGGATGAGATCTGTTGAGAAGGACCCAGGGTCTGTCGCGACTGTTAGATTTGAAGAAGGGATGCAGGTGTTAATGCCTCGACTCCTTCAGTCTTCGCAAGATCACACATTGGGAGATTCGCACGTTGGCACGACTAAACTCCCGAAACCCAAAATTGCGATGTGATCTGGATTATAGATCTAAGGATCTATCAGGACCCTCCTTGACCGTCGGATTGGTGGGATCAGGGATTCACACATCGGGAGATTTTCATGTTGGCGCGACTAAACTCCCCAAACTTGAAGTTGCGACGTGATCTGGACCGCATATCTAAGGATCTATCGGGATCCTCCTTGACCATCAGATTGGTGAGATCGGGGATTCTCACATTGGGAGATTCGCATGTTGGCGCGAATAAACTCCCGAAACCCGAAGTTGCGACGTGATCTGGACCGCAGATCTAAGGATCTATCGGGACCCTCCTTGACCATCGGATTGGCGAGATCGGGGATTCGCCCATCGGGAGATTCACATGTTGGCGTGACTAAACACCTGAAACCCGAAGTTGCGACGTGATCTGGACCGTAGATATAAGGATCTATCGGGACCCTCCTTGACCGCCGGATTGGCGAGATTGGGGATTCGCACATCGGGATATTTGTACGTTGGCGCGACTAAACTTCTGAAACTCGAAGTTGCGATGTGATCTGGACCGTTGGATCAAGGAAGGTCATGGACCGTCGATCTGACGCGAGCAGATTAACACAAGAGTATGTGGGAATTCGAAATTCCCTAAGAACCAAGCTTAGAAGAGATAAGCGCAGATCTGAATCATCAATTTAGCTGTTATCCTCAAGATCATGAGATCGACGATCCCGTAGCATTGCGGGGACAAGAGTTGTGAGGAGTTTAAGATATTGAGGGTGGACCGTAATTCAAACTGTGGTTTCATCAAGATGACACATGGAGGTTTTAAGAGCATTGCGGGCCCAAAAGCAGTTTGACTCCAAACCTCTTGTGGTCATGCCCGCAATCGCGTGGTCATCACCAAGGTCACATCAAGAGGGGGCTTATCAAACAAAAGGAGCTAACGCCCGACACTTAGAGTTTTCACAACAGGGCGAAAGGGAAGGTCGCGTGTGCCCTTGAACTTGCACCAAGAAATCGAAAGGTTTTGTGTTTAACTATAGAAGGAGACCATCAAGGTCTCAGAGAATTGTTTGGCTTCAGAATCAGAGATCCTTGACCAGGAGGTCGGACTGGTTTCCTGACCTTCCAAATTAGAAACCATGAATGGAGATTATGTCCTTTAAGAAAAATGAAAATTTTTATTCATCGTCGTGGGTGTGTTACACTGGGTCCACCCATCCGGGCATGGGATTTTATCCTTTGGCATTGCATTGATAGTATCCTTAACTTCTAAGGTGGCAAATTTGCCAAGTTCATCACTTTCTGAATCATTGAAAAACTTGGGCATATTCTGGAGCACTTTAACTTGATTGACAAAATCTTCTGTCACTATCTCACTAAATTGGTCTTTAAAATGATTAAAATCAATCTCTTTTATATCATTGTCTGTTGTTTTGTGGCATCCGGTATCATCAACAATATCCCAGATAATGTTATGTGATCTTCTTTGTGTGGCATATTTATGAAAACAAATTGTATTTTTGTCTCCCTTATCTATCTAGATTGCCCGACTTCTGAGCCTTCAAGTGGCTTCTTCAAAGGATAGTATCTTATATTTCCTTTGTTTAAGTGTCCTTAGTAAGTCCAATTCTTCATGTGCAAACACCTATGTTGGACAATGCTCATAAAGCTCTGAAGTGTTTTCTTCAATATGTAGGAGTTATGTGTGCATGTGAGTTTTTTTGTTCCTCTACCATAGTATCACAACTTTCTTAAGATTTCTCAATTTTTTACACAGTAGTTGTATTGAAGAAGAATCAGATCAATTTCTCATTGAATGTCATGTTTCCCTTATAAGAGAAGAAAACCCGGGATCATAAATCCATGAGTTGTTGAACTTAAAGGGAGGGGCATTATTTTGGGAAGACATCTCCAATTGTAAGCAAATCAGGTTGTGATCCAATATGGAAAAATTTATGATCCGGGGTCTAATTCTTTTATGACTGCTAAGGAGAGATTCATTCAGTAGGAAACGATCCAATCTTTTTGAGATGCTTGCTATTCCAGTTCTACCATTTCTCCAGGTAGGAGCCAATTTTATCGGTTGGATATCCACTAAACCGGAGGAAAGAACAATCCTAGAGAAATATTCTACAAGGGTGAGAATTAACAACACCATTAATGCATTGGATCAATAAAAATAAATTGACTTCTCACCACTAAGATGATAATTAAGTAAAAAAAGATATATAATACATGTGATAATTCACAACACCATTAATACATTGGATCAATAAAAATAAATTGACTTCTCACCACCAAGATGATAATTAAAGAATAAAAAATATATAGTATATGTGTATATGTACAAAAGTTCTACTCATATATATCCTCGTAATAAATACAATATGCCAAGCCAAACATCAAATGGATGAAACTCCTTTACACTAAAGAAGAAACATATGCTATTAATCTCAAATTACATATATATGATAATTTTTTTACACATATTTAAAAATAAGAATAATTTATAACAAACCAGTTAAATATTAAATATTATTAATGATATTTAGAGATTTGTTTTCTCAAAACCTCCATTGATAGCAACGAATCTTATGATGGACTTTGTTGTGCACGTTGTATCCACTTACTTTGTCTTTGCATATGTGACGAAACAAGCCACAAGTTTTAATCTTAACATCAGAATTAAGATATTAATATGAGAATATTCGTATTAATATCAATATTAAAATCTAATATTGACTATTAGCGAGACTTGATTAGTATGTAATTGTTAATTAATGTTATATGATTGAACCATTGTAGTTAAAAGTGCACTTTATTATGATGTAACAGGCTATCTGCACTCGCCCGTCGGTGGGCCACACTAACCATAAATAAAGAGATCACATAATTGATATTAGATGACATTGCATGTGCAGAAATTGATAGTTTATTGAACACAATCTTTAGAAGAGATCAAGCATCTATGACATAATTGATGTACATATAATACATTATAAATGTCTTCTATATTTTATAAGTGAGATAAATAGGATAATTAGCAGTTTTCAATTCTATTGTATATTTAAATAGATGAATTCGCATTTCAATATATCTATATTATATAATAATAATAATTTAATTTAATTTTAAAGTTATGTTAAGTTAGATATCAAATTGGTATATAAGATCTTCTTGTTTGTGGGACAAGGGATTTCTATACATCAAATTGGTGTATGAGACCTTATTGTTTGTGGGATAAAGGATTCAAATTGGTGTATGAGATCCTCTTGTTTGTGGGACAAGGGACTCCCTTTGCGTAGGGATTTATGTGAGACCTCCTTGTTTGTGGGACAAGGGATCCCCTCACACCAAATTGGTGTATGAGATCCCCTTGTTTGTGGGACAAGAGACCCCCTCTGTGTAGGGATTTAACTACTAAAGTCTACGGAGGTATGCATACCCTACCCCCCTCTAGATTTGAACTTGTAACCTCTTAGGAGTAAACACATGTTCTTAACCATTAGGCCCACTATGAATTTTTGTAAACAAATATTATGTTCAGAACTCATTGCTCGACTACAATGATTTGTGAGAGACACAGGGTGGGAGGGGGAAGAGGGAGAGAGGGAGGGGATGGGGGCAATTGATAAGCGATTAGATCATTGAGACACAAGAA
>SNQJ01S0145581.1:1229-24161 GCA_010110895.2 Picea sitchensis | reverse complement strand
TCAGCTGCTTTTACCCTCCAGGCCCTTTAGCCCATTCTTCCCACAAGGTAGGGTACAACCCCTAAATAATTGGCCAACCCTATGCCCAGACCAGTGTAATGGGATGGACGAGCGGGAAATAGGATGAAAAATGGTATGTATGATAGAAACGAACGATGAATTTTCAGAAATCCCCCCAGTGGCAACTCAAAACCTATGGGCACAAGCTTTCTAGGGCATCCTATAATTCCCCCCAGTCATGGTCAAGTGGACAAGTATAAGATCCAATCACCCGTTAGAAACAAAAGGAATTAAATGCACTTATTCAAAGGTTTTGAGGATCAGAGTGACACATACCATGATACCCGGACTCATTACCTCATGGAGCAAGAACCATCTCTGATAAAGGACCAATCCGAAGGTGATGGATGTTGCTGTTATTGCTGACAAAGTGGAGGCGCTGAAAGGGAGAAAAGATGGGCCCTCCAGGGCCATGCTCAAGTCGATCTGGCTTTTGGTACTCCATGTCTAGGACCTGTGGGCCTCGAGACATAATCTCCTAGTTATCCCTAAAAGTGGGGGATAACAAGTCCTCAAACCCTAGGTCTTCGACTCTTGCATCAACAAAATAATCAAGACCTCCACGGAACATCAATAATACAATAATTGAGTCTTCTTCCAAGCAAGGATTCACACCAAGCTGAAGATTCATCGAGCTTATCTCTCCATGATCTTGCTATAGCCTTACATCCCAAAAGAACAAGGCTCCAAAACCATCCAAGGCGTTAGTTCCACTCTCTTAATGTCTTCTACTAGGGGTAGAGACCCTAGGGCTACAACAAGAGCCACAAGAACCATCATCACCTCCAATGTCATGCACATCTCTAGGGTTTATATGCATAGCTCAAACCCTAGTCATTACAAGAGAAATCCCTAACATCACACAAGAGTAATCTCTCCATGAACTTGCAAGACATCTCTCTTTCCCCTTGTCTTCTCCTCGAGTTTCCTCATGAACCCTAATGTCATGCTCTTAGGGTTTCCTCATGAACCCTAACATCTCCAAGGTAAGTACAAAGAAGAGTACAATGATGATAATGAACACGAGCTCTCTCCTCCCTTTATATATACAAGTAGGTGTTGTTAAATTAGTGAGCTTGATTCAATATTGTAAGTTTCTTTTACTTCTGACTGTACTTTTAACTTAGATTCTTAATGCATAATCAAAACTGAACAGTAAAAACCATAGAGAATAACTAGCATGCATTTTCACACCATATGTACCCTGGGGAAACCCTATACAGGGAGAAAAACCCCAGCAAGCAATTTCCTTTTATTGCAAAGATAATGTATGACCACTTACAAAATATCCACCATGAAAAATCTGCTCTTAAAGAGCTTGCCAAGTTGACTTTGACCTGACTATGTAACTTAAAGACCTTGCTGATATATAATCTCCTGTTACAGACCAGCACTGAAGAGGTATCTTTGTTGCCTCCAATGACTGATATACGTTGCCTCTTATGGACTGTTATGCTGCCTCTTATGGTCTGATATACCAACACTGATATGGACTGTTATTGCTGCCTCTTATGGACTGTTATGCTGCCTCTTATGGTCTGATATACCAGCACTGGTATGGACTGTTATTGCTGCCTTCTATGGACTGTTATTGCTGCCTTCTATTGGACTGATATGCAGCCTTTTCTTGGACTGATATACCACTCTTTTATGGACTGATATATGCGACTTCTTAAGGACTGATATACCACTTTGCTTCCTCACCCATACGCTCCATAACTTGTGTGTAGAAAGAGAGTCGACCTCTTGCTTATATAGGAGTGGAGAGGTAGAGAGGAGAGGGCTCGAATTAGAGGCATGAATGCATGCTTGACATAACTCAGCTTTACACTTTAGTTCAAAATTAGAACTTGACTTTACACTTTAGTTACAACTCACGCTTGACATGCCTCTGCATGTTATGAAAACTCAACAGTTGACTTGACCTTAACTGGACATGCATGCAAACTACTCAACATGCGCATGCTAGATATGCATGCAACATGCAACATGGAACATGCGACATGCAACAAAAACTTGACAACTTTGACTTTGACCTAGACATGCAATTTTGACTTTTACAACTCGACTCTTTATAAGGCAATTCGAATTTCTTTATGGTGGATGATGTTACATGTGCCAACGCACTGGATCAATACATTTACATCATTTGCAATATCAGGAAGATTGTTTGTTTCTAGCTCATAGGAATTTTATGTTCAACTTAACTTTTGCTAGATGCCTCGACTTTTGCTCATGGCTCACAAGGCTTGACTAGGCTCACAAAGGTTATACGTTCCCCTTGACTTTTGCACTAGTCTATCTATGCTCATAGAGGTTGTACATTCCCCCTGACTTTTGCACTAGACTGTCTATGCTCACAGAGGTTGTAAGTTCCCCTTGACTTTTGCATTAGACTTACATCTTGACTTTTGTCTTAGACTTACAAGGCTTCTACCTTTGCCTTGGCTTGACTCACAAGATCATATAGCCTCTCGTTCGTCCTGACTTTTGGTTTGACTCACAGAGGTTGTATGTTCCCCCTGGCTATTGTCAATACCTCACAAGATTGGTTGATTCTTCAAATCTCCCTGGCTAGCCTCAGGGTGGCCCATATGGCCTCTCATTGGAGAATGACTGTCGACGGTGCCAAATTTAACAGGTGAGGGAGGTTTGCTACCACACAATCTGTCACCCATGAAAGTGTTAAAGTCCCAAGCACCTAGGTGAAGACTTGTGTAACTAAGAGGTTGGCCATTGTCACCTCACCAACTCTCTTCTGCACTTTAGGCTAGGGAAAATGGAATCCTAACCAAGGGGGGATTCCCTACGGGTTACTAGGATCATTTCGTATAGTATGGAGTGGGAGTAAAAGAGAGCTTAGCAACTTTAAACAAAAATGAAGAGATGGATTGATTTTTATGTTTGGGGGTGGTGGATGAAAGGGAATAACCAATGCCTTATTCATTGGGTTATGGAGTCATGCATGCAACTTTAGAGGGCTATTCATCAAAAGAGATTAGGGGCTGTTGCCATCCTTATACACACTTGCAAACGTGGACTAAGTCTCGGTCCACTTAGTGTGTCCTCGAAGACACAATGTCTAGGTTCAAGTCCACTGTCACCATGACTTGAATTCCTTCCGTCTAGGCTTACTCCTAGGGAAGCCAAGGGGGGTAGACCCTAGTTACTACGTGAGTTAAAAAGATTAATTCTAGGAGTTAATTTTAATTGTTAGAAGGTCTAGGGGGATCTAGCCTATATGAGAGTCAACAATGCAAATGCAAGATTTCAATGCACAAACAAACCTTTCCCTAAGTCAACTATGACTAGTGCCTAAGGTTGGGTAGTGGGGTCAACTAAGTTAAAGGGATTAAGCTTTACAAAAGATTACAATTAGATTACAAAAGAAACTTTACAAGATTCTACAACTTGATACAAAAGAATTACTTTATACAAGTAAATGAAACAACTATCTTCACAAAAGAATTGAAAGAATGCTAAAGATACAACACAATATACAATTATCAACAAATGAAATAGGYAAGCATCAACTAACTTGATTTGTGCAGGGAAAATAAAGATCATTCAAGAGGAGATTACCACAACATAACAAGCCAACACACCCAAACAATGAAGTGCCTCCACAAGATGCGCAACTTCAAGGGGTGGTTTTAATGGCATCAACACACCAACACAAGCCCAAACAAGAAGTGCCTCCAAAGGATGCGCAACTTCAAGGGGAACTAGTTAACCATCTAGAAGAGCTCAATGAAAATGCATGTGAGATAACTTAAGTGAGATGTTTGCATAAGTTAAAGAGCATTAAACCATCAAAAGATTAAAAGATTATATCAAGTTAAGGTGGATCAAGTTTTAGGATTGCTTAAGTTGATTAAGTTAAAGTGTGAATCCTAAAACTATGTGACTTCCCTAGAACTCTTCTCGCTTGTACCAAAACGACTGCTGGGTGCTCAAGAAGTGAGGCAAACAAGGCCACACCCTAACTCCACAGGTCAATCCATGAACAAAAGTACTCCATAAGGGGGACACCTAGTGCCGTGAGACCATCCTTGATTTAGCACCCCCTGCTTCTTCCTTAGGTTCATTTTTTGATGGCAAAGTTGAAATAGTTGAAGGTGATCTAATTAACTAGATAAGTTGAAGCCTTAAGAATTATTAAGGTAAATTGCCTCTTAAAGATTACGTTGAGTTAAATTAAGTGCTTGCAAGTAAAGTGAAATATATTTCTTAAGCTTGAAAAAGATTTAAGTGATTTAAACTTGAAAACAAAGTAAGTACTTGAAAATAAAGTTATGCTTGAAAAACACAAGTAAAGTTACTATGCCTCCACGGCTTAAGCAATGAAAAAAAATAGCTTTTAAGATCCTAAGATAAACTATACACAAGCATTAAACCACAACTAAGTTCCTAGCCTTACGATATAGGATGGATGGTTGGCTTTGCCAAACTCTTTCCTAGGTGTAGGCAAACAATGAAAATAAAACGCAGAAAATTAAATTAGCTTGAGAAAAGCAAGCCCTTGGGACTCCCTTGGGATTGATTTCAAAGAGAATGAGAGAGAGAAAGAAGTGGGTATTTGTTACCCCAACTTAGGAGGAGTTTTCTTGAATTTAGATGCCCCAAAATGGGCTGTTCCTCCACTTTTTTGTCACGAATCTGTCAAAAACCAACAAGTAAAACTTGCTGGAAAAGCTGCAGAAATCACTAAAAATCTGCAGAAAATTTCTGTTAGTGTAAACAAGAAATTTTAAATGTAAAACCAACAATATATATATATTTGTTTTTGGTCTACTTTAGAATACAAATCCACCCATATGTAGAAGAATATGAAAAGAGAAGCATAACAAAAAATACAAGAGGTTTTAAGTGAGTGAAAAGGAAAATTTCCAGATCTAAAATCTTCACTCCAAACCCTTAGGTAACCTGCAAATCTTGTGCGAAAAGCTACAAAAATAGAGAGGATGTGAGTAGATCTAGATGGTAAAACAAAATACTTTGTAATACCCAAATAAACACTTTACTAGATTCTATGATAATACCACCACAAATCTATCCAAGCAAAATACTTTGCTTGGAGTTCCTACTCTAGATCTATAAGCTAAGCATACACAAGAAAATGAACAAGAACAAGATCACCTCATTAAGCAATATGGCACCAAGAAGACTCTTCACACCATATATCCTCCAAAGTTTTTTGTATTAGAAGCAAGCTAGGACAAATACTTGCCCAAGCTTGAGAAAAGAAAGAGAGAGCAAGAAGAATGAGAGAGAAGAGTGGGAGAGAAAGGAGAGGAGAGGAGTGAAATGGGTAGAGTAACCATGCATTGAGAGATCATGTGTAAAATGAGGGAGGGAAGGCTCTTATTTATACTTGGGAGCCAAGAGTGACCCCTCTTGGATGAGTTACAAGTGTCACACATCCAAGAGAAAAAGATAAAGTCAAGGAAGAGTCACTTTTAGGGTTTTGGTAAGTTAGGGTTTTGGTAATGAGTTGGCATGAGTTGGAAGGGTTTGAAAAGTCAAATGATGAGTTGTGGGGTCTACGGAGGCGCACTAAGAGATGGAACACGTCTCCCATTAATTTTTTTTATTAATTTTTTACTTTTTGGAGAGTTTCTAGAAGGGGGCGCACCTCTCTAGGGAAAGTGACATTTTTGCTTAATGGCTAGGTGAGGGGGTGATGTGAAGGTTGGGAAAGGGTTAGGATGGCTTAGGAAAATGTTTGGGTAAGTTTTCCCACTCTTTCTCCACTTAATTTGCTCAAATTACAAAAAATTGACAAGTTTGACTTTGTTAATTCCAACAATTAAATTGCTGTGTTAGACTAACTTAGACTCCTCATGGACAAACACCTAGAAAAACTTGTCCAATTGAGTTGAAACTTTCTCCAAGGGTGTAGGGTGTCTCATTCCATTTCTTTTGAGCACAAATACCCGTATCAAAATCCCAAGGATCCAGTTTTTACAATTTTTATCAAAAAATAGTTAAAATTACCATTAAATGGGTAATTTAAAAAACAAACAAAACAAAACTATATAGACTCGACGGAATTCCGCAAGACTCTAGAAGATGTCTAGCATGGTCATTTACAATATTCCTAGACAATAGCTACCATAGGGATCGACCATTGGAATACCTTTCACCACTTTGAAGAATTATTGTGGGAGTGAAAAACTCAAGGGAAATTAATAAGGCTGGTTAGGCCAAATTAATAACCCGAGGAAAAAAAACACTCGATGAAAGGAACTCCTCCAATTATGAATTCCTAGGCAACCGACCTAAACTATGATCCATGCTACCCATTACATTATTATCCCACGTAGGGGAGCGGAAATTCCAATTACAAAAACACGTGCTGAAGCCAAAATTTCCTTGTAGAAGCAGTAAGTCTTCAAACTAGTAGCACCATTAGGTACATATCATCATGACACATGGAGTTGACCCCCTAGCTGAAATAGGTGGTCAACATATGGCTCCACAGGGGGACGTGTGTTTGATCTTCACTTTGGTGAGGAGAGCACATGAGAATCCAGGATCTACAAAACAGAGTGCTCACCAATACCCAACATAAATACATGTATAAACAAATGAATAAATGAAATGCTATAAACAACAATTACATAATGGAATAACTATTGTACAACTGATATTCTACACTCTGCTGCATAAGCAATGTCTTCCCTCCTGAAGATGGCCTCCATGTGCTTTGCTGTCACCACTCTCGGTGTGTTGCCTGTCATGCCCCTGAGAACCACCTTTTTCCCATTTTCCTCTGTAAAAGACATTTCCATGGTCTTGTAATTTGTGGTGATTGGCCCTAATGTACTAAGCCACTGTACTCCAAGGATGATGTTGGTGTCTGGAAGGTCCATAACATAGAAATCCTGTGCCAAATCATGTCTGCCCAGTGTAAGCTTCATTCTTGGAATGTATCTGTCACAAGGCATGGTGCGCCCCCCTGCTACCTCTACATGAAATCCCTCAAACTCAACTGTAGGTATGTGTCTCCTTTGCAGTAGGGCTGAATCAATGAAGTTGTGTGAAGCACCCCCATCAATCAGATCTGAGACCTTCTGCCCTTGTAGCACCCCTCTCATCCTGAAAGTGTTGAATTTAGGTACCCTGCTGATGGATTCCAGTGTCACCTTTTCATCTGCTGCAAGGCCGTGACTTGCATCCTCCTCTTCTGTGTGTCATGTGGCCTCTGCCTCTATGTTCTGTAGATGGCCGAAATCGCATCATGCAAGGCCGTGACTTGCATCCTCCTCTTCTAGGGGTAAATATCGTCTTTGCTGCTGATCCTAAGTCCCTAGTCTTCCAAATCGCATCATGTAAGTTGGCAGGCTTAAAAGCCTTGACCCAACCCCTCAAGGGTTCCATCAACCTTTCTGTGAAGAGCATCATAAGTATCGATTGAAACACATCCGATACCATAACTGCTATCCTCTAAAACTCTTCTATGTAAACCTCTGGTGATCCTGTCTGTCTAAGCTGGGTGAGTTCCCTAAAAGGTAACTCCGGATCCCCCTGGTCAAACCTGTCAATGAGCCTCTGTGTAAACTCTGTATAAGATGTGATCTGATTGTGACCCAGTGTGGTCAACCCATGGTACCACCAATCATGAGCCTTGCCCTCCAAGTACATGGTGGCAAACTTGATGGCATCCATCTCCCTCACGGGGTTAAGCTGTAGGTAGTTATCAAGCTTTTGCACCCATCAAAATAAGGAATTTCCATCTTGCTTGCCCTGTGCTCCAATTCATAGTTAGGTCTTTGATACTGTTTAGGCTTACCTCGAAACTAGATTCCACAATACTGATCCAGCGTGACTTGCCTCTGGAACCCTGCACTCAAGGCGTGATACTCCCTGGCATACTGCTCAAAGTTGTCCTCGATTTCATTCTCATAGTTGCGCTGTGGTTGGTTATCCAGGAATGTGGGTAGATAGGGTCTAGGGGTGATCCTACTGTGTGTTGGCCCCTAAGGAGCTCCACCTCCATAACTCTGTCCCTCAGTGTGATAGTGAGGGCTATGCTCNCCAATTCATAGTTAGGTCTTTGATACTGTTTAGGCTTACCTCGAAACTAGATTCCACAATACTGATCCAGCGTGACTTGCCTCTGGAACCCTGCACTCAAGGCGTGATACTCCCTGGCATACTGCTCAAAGTTGTCCTCAATTTCATTCTCATAGTTGCGCTGTGGTTGGTTATCCAGGAATGTGGGTAGATAGGGTCTAGGGGTGATCCTACTGTGTGTTGGCCCCTAAGGAGCTCCACCTCCATAACTCTGTCCCTCAGTGTGATAGTGAGGGCTATGCTCCTGCTGAGGTCTAGTTCCCCCATGAGAACCACTAAATTCCTTGTTTGCATAAATTTTTGGTCCCTTTCCTGCATGGGTCATCTATAATAGGAGTTGCACAAGCCTCTCCTGGCTGGCATTCACTCTTTCCAGAGTCTCCTTCATTTCAAACTATCCCCTGCGCATTGCTTCCTAGTTTTCCTGTAGATGGTGCACAAGTGCACTCTCTGTCTGATTTATGGAGTGTTGTAACTCCTTAGCAAAACCTGCTAGAATCTGTGGCTCACTGTCCTCACCTGAACCCTCCATCTTTGCCTCTGTTTCACCTGTCTGCTTCTTGCGTCTTCCCATGTAAATACCACTGAACTTCTGCATGCGCTAATCCCCATTGGCTGGGAGGATCAACGCTCTGATACCATTGTAATGTTCCTAAGCCAAATTTTTTGCTGGGAACACTAACTGCTCACTGTTTGTTTTTGTTTGCTTATGTGTTTACAAGTTTACTCATGGAGTTGCGCATTAGGGTTTATATGATGATGATTAAGCAATGGAACAACAGATCTGAAGCATATATCATAAACAAGACAAGATACAATAAGGAACACCAATATAGAACCAACAATATCAGACCTGACCTTTATTTAGATAGTAGATAGATCCTTGTAACAAGAGATCTGCAGATCTGGAAGAAAACCCCAATAATATCCAAAATGGGATGCCAACTGCTACAATAATAGTCAATACAATGATAATAGCCTTCCAAAGGCTCTCTGAAGAGAAGATCCAAGCCTCCAAAGGCCAACATTTGCAAGAGAAGACTGAAGAGACGAAACTCTGATCCAATATGGTGCTAAACCCCTCCAACTGGCTAAGTTGCTCACTACCCTGGTTGTTGCAGAACCCCTAGGTTTCGGCCCTACTCTTTCAGTGCTCCAAATGCTCCAAAACTCTCATGGAATGTAGATCGGGCTGCTAGAGCCTAGAACCCCCYTGGCAAAGTATCAAACTGAAGGGTGAAGTTCTGACCCTCCAAATGAGCAAACCCTCAACTGGTTTGCGCCCCCCYTGGTTGACTGAATCACCAATATTTCGGCCTCCCCTCTAGAGGCCTCCAACTGCTACAAAAATCACCGGAATGATAGATTGGGCTAAGATAATCTAGATGGTGAAGTCTCAAGATGATCTATGAAGATTTGGGCCACCAAATGATGGAAACCTCCTTCTGCAACGCGCCCCTCTCTCCTCCAAGACGTGCCAAGCTCCATGAAATAATCTGCTGGGAAAACCTCCTCCTGAATAGACTAGAAATGATGCCCTGGACCATATGAAGAAAACCTAGATGTTCCTTTGCCAAAAATCCCCCTCCTTACATCAGATCGAATTGTTCTTCTCAAGGTGGTGCACCCTCCAGTTGGAAACCCCCTAGGTTGCGCACTAGCTTGCCTCTGGCAATAGATCTGACCCCTGCAACACTGTAGAATGGTGTGGGAGGATTGTTGCACCTCTGGGACCAAGCTTGGATCAAGAAAGGTGGGATCTTTCACCACCGAGTTGATCTCTAGGGTTTTAGTCACAAAACCCTCAAAACTGCTTGTGCTCAAGAGCTCCAATGCAAAATATGATAATAATCCATAATGCGTTAGAAGTGCGCCCTTCCTTTATTTTATACCTCTAGTCTATTCTTCTGTTGAGTTAGTTAACCCCTAGGGTTAACTCTTAGCTTAACTCCACCTTTTCTTTTCTTTCGTTGAGTTACCCTTTTTCACACAAAGTCAAATCAGTAATATAAAGTTGTGCTTAGGAAGTGTCTTCTGGTTGACTTTGTCCCCATGATGCATGAGACTATAGTCTAGTGGGGAGAGCTAGACTACTGAGTCTCTCCAGACCTCTTCATCAAGAGGTGGGGGACATTACATAATGACTCTGACGCAATATCTATGTACATTGTAATACTTTTTGATTTTGATGACTTAATGAGATTGAGAATGATGCAGCTTATGGTTCTAATTTCTCGTGTGTTCAATGTTTGTCATTTGATCATCGTTGATGTTACAATGTATTATATAACATGTAAATCTTCTAGTTTCTAATAAAATATGATTCTTTATGTCTATACTTCATTTTTGTATGTGTAATTTTTAAATTTTTTTCATATATATAATTATATATATATACACAAACGTGTCTTCTGTGTCCTGTTTCCGGGGTCGCCATGTCACATGTGTAATAGTATCATTGTTTTTAATGAAGACAAAATATTTCTGAATATGATATTTGATTGATAATTGATAAAAGATGATGATTACAATTACTCTCGTGATGGTTTACTATATAGCATTGACTAGTCACGAGTGAGGAGGTACGTGCCTCTTGATTTATTTTAATTAAATTATTATTATTATTATTATGTTTGTAACATTGCCATCCCCTTAAGATTTGCTTTGTCCTCAAAGCAAGGGTAGTGATGGGTATTGTTGTAGAAAACATTCTGACTCCCATGATGAATCTTCTTCTGGAAGGTTTTTCCATTTGATGAGATATTCCTTAATGGTTTTGGAATGTAACACCTTTTCGTTAGTGGCAATAATACCTTCTGGTTCTAAAATAATTCTTCCTTTGTCATCGAATTCAGGGATTTCTGTTTGAATTGGTTGTGCTTGCCCAAGCACCTTCTTGAGACATGAGACGTGGAAGACGTTATGGATGCGACAATTGTCTGGTAATTACAATCCATAAGTTACTTCACTAATTTTTTTGTTAATTCGAAAGGGTCCATAAAATTTTGGAGCTAATTTGTTCTTCCCTTGTTGCTTAAGGGATAATTGTTTGTAGGGTTGGAGTCTTACAAACACCCAATCGCTTTCTTCAAATTCTCTTTCTGACCTACGTTGGTCTGCTAGTTGTTTCATTCGATTACGAGATGTGGCTAGGTTTTCTTTCAATATTTTGATGATTTTTTGTTCTTCCTCTAGCTGATTCTTTACTGCTTGTACTTAGTGTCAATCAATGAAAACTCCTTCCATTTGGGTGGTTCATAACCATATAAGGATTGGAAGGGGGTCATTTTTGCGAAGTGTGATATGTAGAATTATACTACCATTCGACTAAATGTAACCATTGAGACCACTTATTTTGTTTATCTGTCACGAAACACCGAAGGTAAGTTTCTAAGCATTTATTTACAATTTCTGTCTGACCGTCTGTTTGTGGATGGTAGTCTGAGCTCATATT
Organism: Picea sitchensis; assembly: GCA_010110895.2. Lineage (NCBI taxonomy): Eukaryota > Viridiplantae > Streptophyta > Pinopsida > Pinales > Pinaceae > Picea > Picea sitchensis. Next base: position 12,568 of record SNQJ01S0145581.1, on the reverse strand, counting down.
AAGGGATATTCCTGTTTGTTTGCAAAAATCTCTCCAGAAATTTCCTTTAAATTTTGCATCCCTATCGTTGGCAATAACCTTCGGAAATCCATGCAATTTATAAATGTTTTTGCAAAAGACATTTGCAATTTGTTTTGTTGAGTCAGTGTTCCTTACTGCCATGAAATATGCATATTTGGTTAATCTGTCAACCACAACAAAATTTTTATCCTTCCCATTAGACATGGGTAGCCCTTCAATGAAATTCATCAAGATCTCTTCCCATTTTTGGTCAGGAATATGTAGAGGATGAAGTAGTCCTGGAGTTATAACATTTTCATTTTTATTTCTTTGACATATTTCACATTCGACAACAAATTTTTGAATATCCTTATTCATTCCTTTCCAATAGAATGATTGTCGTGCATTATAGTAGGTTTTGAAAAAGCCTACATGTCCTGCTGCTGGGGCGCTGTGTGACTCCTTTAAGACTTTCATTTTAATTTTTGAAGATGGAATTAGATAGATTCTGTCCTTATACCATAAAATGTCGTATTTCCATTGAAATTTTGGGTTTTGGTCCAAATTGTTGATTATTGAATTAGATTCAGGATCTTTGGCTTGGCATACTCAACTCGGATCTCATCTAACCAATCAGGAATCACTATTGTTGTTTCATATACTCTTACTTCCTCATCTTTTCGTGACAGTGCATCAACAACTACATTGTCCTTCCCTTTTTGTGTATTATTTCCATATCAAAGGTGGAAAGTTTTTCCATCCACTTTTGTTGTTCGGTGGACAATGTTTTTTGCCTTAGTAGGTATTGGAAACTATTGTGATCAGTACGTATCGAGAATTTGCCTCCTAAGAGATATTGTCGCCACTTGGCTAATGCATGCATAATGGCTAGCATTTCCTTATTATAGGTAGACTTTAACTCTTCCTTTTTGTTGAGCTTTCGGTTTTCAAACGCTATTGGATGGCCATCTTGCATTAACATTGCTCCTATTCCAATTTTGGATGCATCACACTCTATTACAAAGGGTTTTGTAAAATCTGGTGTTGCTAACACAGGTGCAAATGACATAACCCTTTTTAACGTTTCAAAACATTCTTTTGCATTGTTATCCCATTTGAAGGAATTTTTCTTTAATAGGTTTGATAGTGGTGTTGTCAAATGAACGTAGTTCTTGATAAATCTTCGATAATAACTTGTTAATCCAAGGAATCCCCTTAGTTTTGATATGTTTTTTGGTTTTGGCCATTCCGTGATTGCTTTGATTTTACTGGTGTCCACCTTGACTCCTTCTTGGGATATGATATAACCAAGGTATTCTACTTCCTTTTTACCAAACAAGCACTTTGATATTTTTGCATAAAACTGATTTTTTTCTAAGAGAGAAAGTACCTGCTCTAAATGCTTCATATGTTCCTTCCAAGTTTTACTGTAAATAAGAATATCATCAAAAAAGACTAGTACAAATCTTCTTAAGGAGGGTCAAAAGAGTTGATTCATAGTGGCTTGGAAGGTAGTTGGGGCATTCGTTAACCCATATGGCATCACTTTGAACTCATAGTGACTTTCGTGTGTTTGAAAAACAGTTTTTGGCACATCCTCTAGTCTTACTCGAATCTGGTAGTACCCCGACCTTAGATCCAATTTTGAAAAGTATTTTGCTCCATGGAGTCCGTCCAATAACTCATCTATGAAGGGTATAGGAAATTTATTTTTTATAGTTATTTTATTTAACCCTCGATAGTCTATACATAGTCTGAAAGATCCATCCTTTTTCCGAACCAAGATTACTAGGGCTGCATATGGGGTCCTGCTTGTTGTAATAACCCCACATTTTAATAGGTCTTGAATTTGTTAAAATATCAGTCCCAACACTTAGTCAATAATAGGTTTCAGCCTCCTATAGATATTCACCAATATAGCAATATGACAACATGCATATACTGGACCATGCGCTGAAGCACAAATAACTAAGCAATCTGAAATTTTAAAACAGCAGCGGAATACTCATAAACAGTAGGCAAATTCACACATTTGACACCATAAATCTATGCTATGCCACAATAAGAAACCATAGGGAAAATATACAGTTCAAGGAGATTTTATTGAGCTTCTAAGAAAGCATTTCTGAGTTGTAGCAGCAAATACAACAAATAACTCAGAGTTACAGCAGCAAATACAACACAGATCCCAGAGTTGCAACAGTTAAAATAAATCAGCAAATACACATAGAACTTATCTCACACTCCCAACAACTTTTTCTCAGCGAAACAATGCATAAACTCATCCTTTAAATTCGTGCCCCTGCTGTACGGCCTCCATGACTCAGTACAGTCAACACAAGCTTCAGAACTATCTTGGAAAATGTGCCAGAATGTCGCTGTTTTGTATAGTACACAACTGTACGATTTTCTCAGCTGAAAAACCCTTGGAAATCGTGCCAACTGGAACAGAAGTGGTACCTCGATATCTGTGCCTCTTTTTCTTGCTGTACGACCAGCCTTAACTGTTGTACAACCTCACTATAGCAGCTGTACGGACTGATAAAAATGCTAAACTGTTCCTCCTTGGAGTGCGTGCCAATCCCTCTCCTAGGGATGCATGCCAACTCCCTCTGTAGCAAACTCTCTTCCTCAAGCTCAAACTCTCTTAGGATGCGTGACTCTTAAGCTCCCACTCTCTTCTCCTCAAAAAGTGTGCCCCCTCTCTCCCTCATGAGCTTCCTTTAAGCATTTTCGAAATGTAACTGCCCTAACCCTTGGTCTTCCAATGAGATTGAGGGTCAAGATTATATCTTTCCCTCATGAGATCAACGGTCACGACTTAATAATTCGTCGAGGTCACTTAAGTCACTAAAGTGACCTATAACATCATGAAGTCACTTTTACATTTAAAAATTAAAATATCCAACTTCATAAAATCACTTTATAAAAACACATTATAAAGTCACTAGGGAGAAAGTGTGCTCAACCACTTTCGCATGCTGAGTGTCGCCAATGCAGAAGTACCTCCGAGCTACCAATTCTAACACTCCCTCTTAGCGAGAGAGATACTTCAGGTATCACCACCAAAATCTATTTCCAACTCATCAGCTGCCATAGCTGCCCCCCCTGTACTAGAAGTCTCTGCTTCCTGAACAAGAAGCCACTACTCCCACTGCATTGGAAGCCTCTGCTGCTACCTCTGCTGCTCCACGAACTGAAGATATGCTCCTAGGAGACTGCACACTCTCCTGAGCATCCATCTGTGTCGACTCATGCCTACTGATTCCTTTGGGAGTCTCGGAAGAGGACTGAGTCCCCGGTATCAACTCTCTCTCTCTCGTGAAACATGCCCACTCTCCAACACATAATCTGAATCCAAAAATCCACTGGACCCAACCACAGGTTGTCCCAACAACCTGTATAACATACCCTCCCTGATGCCAAGCCTCACTGCTGCATCCAAGGTCGCTCTCTCCGACTGTATGAGCACCTGTCCATCCTCGAACATCACTGCATACCCCTTATCTGCCAGAGCTGATACAGAGAGCAAGTTGACCCTGAACTCTAGTACATGCGGCACCTTTGCCACCTTCAGAGAACCTTCTGACTCTAGCTGGAAATCCACAGTTCCAACCCCCTTCACTGCATGCGTGGTGTCGACCCCACTATCCAGATTCCACATGCATGTCTTAGTCAGTCTCTGACACACTAAGGAACATTGACTTTATTCCCATCATATGGCTAGATGCGCTTCCTGTCCTGTGAGGTGGCCCAATCACTGGACTTCTTCTTCCCTTTACTCTTTCCTCCAAGAGCAAGATTTGGTTCCTCTCTGCAACAGAATAGACCCTAGCCCAAGATCTATCCTTTGATCTTGCTGGCTGCTATACTCACTTGTTACCTCCAACTGGAAACCTTCTTCTGGAAATCCTCACGACAAGAATCTTTTTCCCTTCCCTTCTTCCAAGCAAATGCCCCAACAAGTCATTGTTGTCCAAGTGCCAAAGTTTCCCACTGAACTTTAGAGCTCTAGCTCTGATACCATGTTAAAAATATCAGTCCCAACACTTAGTCAATAATAGGTTTCAGCCTCCTATAGATATTCACCAATATAGCAATATGACAACATGCATATACTGGATTATGAGTTGAAGCACAAATAACTTAGCAATCTGAAATTTTAAAACAACAACGGAATACTCATAAACAGTAGGAAAATTAACACATTTGACACCATAAATCTAGGCTATGCCACAAAAGAAACCACAGGGAAAATATACAGTTCAAGGAGATTTTATTGAGCTTCTAAGAAAGCATTTCTGAGTTGCAGCAGCAAATACAACAAATAACTCAGAGTTGCAGCAACAAATACAACACAGAACCCAGAGTTGCAGCAGTTAAAATAATTCAGCAAATACATAGAACTTATATCACACTCCCAATTTGGGTGGGAGGTTGCTGGAATCCATATAACTTATATCTTCTTCCTTCCCATTTTAATTTTATAAATTGCTTTTGGTGATTTGTAGAAGAGGTCCCCAACGTTTGTAACCATTGAATTTCTAGGGCGACGTCTACTCCACCCAATGGGTACTATGTAGGACCCAGATTCCAATTCGTAATCTTCTATCTGAAGCTTGATCTTGTGACACTTTCCCACTCCATCAATTTTTTTTCCATCTGCCACCATTACTCTTATATCTGCAGTTGGATATATGAATAGGTTTAATTTCTTTGCAACATTTATATCTATAAAATTATGGGTGCTCCCTGTGTCTACTAAAATGGTGTCATTCTCCTTTTTTACGTGCCTCCTTAGTTTTAATGTTTGAGGTTGTGCTATTCCTGTTATTGCTTCCATAGATATCTTAGGCATGTCCTCTTCCGGTTTTGTATTGGGGGTATCACTTTCCTCTTTACTTTCGTTATCGGAGTCACTGTCGGATGTGTCTGATTCTTTCTTTGCTTCACAAGTATACAATTTTTTACCGTTGCATTTGTGCCCTGGCGACCATTTGTCTCCACAATATCGACATTTGTTTTCCCATTTATTATTTGGGTCGTGCTGCCCGCCTTCTCCTTCCCTTAAATGAGGTGGTACATACTTGTTAGACTTGTTTGCAGAGTATTTCTTTGTTCTATCATTTAAATAGTTATTTGACTTTTCTGGACTTGTGAATGATGGCCTATTGAACTTGTTTTTTTGTTCAATTAGCTTTGCTGCGTGTCTAGCATCTTCGATAGTTTTAGGGTTCCATAGTTTAATTTCACTACGGATGCAATCTTTCAACCCACAGAGATACATTTTTAGTAGTTGTTCATTTGTGAATCCACTTTGCCTTGTTGCTAGCACTTCCCATTCGTGTGTGTAATCATTCACACTTCCCTTTTGTTTGAGATGCACAAATTTGTTATATAAGTCATCATCTTCTTCGTCATGAAACCTTTTTAATAACGCAGTTGTGAAACTGTGCCAATGGAATGAACGAGCGTCACATTTCCTGGACCACCATAGAAAGAAATCGTAAGCTTCTCCTTCCAAGTTGTTAGAGGCTGTCATTACTTTTTCTCTTTCACCTAGCGGGGGATTGTTAGAGGCATTGACTGGACGAGTGAGGAGGTAGGTGCATCTTGATTTATTTTAATTAAATTATTATTATTATTATGTTGATAACACTCGTATTTCTGTGTCCTTGTCCTGTGTCATCGTGTCAGCTGACTTAACATTCTATCGTTTTGTGTGACTTGGTCTAAATTGATCACTTGCATAACTTCTTCTTTATATTTGTGCCTTTGGAGACTTGGTCAAACTTGGTCAAATATGATTACTCTTCTCCAATTTTGTACTCTTATACAATCTAATAAAATATAGTGTACAAGATTGTGTATAGTTTGACAATCCCCTACTATGCTTGCTCTTTAATTTCCTTTATTTTATGCGAGTATTTTGTATTGCTGTTACTGTGTTCATATCATTCCTGAATTAACGTGGAATGTTTGAACTAACCAATGACTTTTACTAGGGCATTGTTGTATTGGACAAAAGCATCATACCAAAATTTAAAGAAATCTAGTTGATTTTCAATTGAGTTTCACATGATTAATTAGTTGTGTTCATATCATTCGTTGATTTTCAATTGAGTTTCACATGATTAATTAGTTGTGTTCATATCATTCCTGAATTAACGTGGAATGTTTGAACTAACCAATGACTTTTACTAGGGCATTGTTGTATTGGACAAAAGCATCATACCAAAATTTAAAGAAATCTAGTTGATTTTCAATTGAGTTTCACATGATTAATTAGTTGATTAATTTACTACTCAAATTCAGTCTGCCATATCTTTACTTTCATATTAGGCCATAAAAATTAGTTTATTGTGTGTAGAGTTAATTATGCAACTCGATTCCAGCGGAACTTCATGCAGCTTTTACGAAATGCTGAATTTCAACAACTATCAACCCAAGATTTACAATTGAGTTCAGCTTTGAACACTGACTACTTGCTAACTTTACCAATTGATGTTGACTGGAAGCGTGCATCTTCGTCAAATGCAATAATCTTCAAGTAAGCTTTGCAAAATATAGTTTGATTCACAATTATATTCATCATGACATTTATTTTAATGTTATTTTACTATATTTCTAAAGAAAGACATGTGAAAATATCACCTAATGTTTTTTTATGTCATATATAAGAAAGAGTTATATTTAAAATGATTGGATATGAGTGCAAGTTAAGTTCTCAAGAATGCAAGATCTTGAAGTTTGAATTTTGAATGTGTGATGGTTGTTTTCTCTTATCTTTTATTAGTTTCATAATCACATGAATTGTTGATTGCGAAAATGGTAATTACGTGATCGACATCTTAACACCCTTGTGAGGCTAAGTTGAGGGTAAGACGGGAAGATAGCCTGTGTATTTATAGCCCCTAAAGTTTCTCTTTATCCATTTCTTTATCCCTTTTGCTTTCCATATGGAAAGTACAACATGGGATTAGAGTAAGGAGGTTTCGTTATTAATCTTAGAATAGTTCATCCTTCTAATTATTTTGTTATATATAGATTTTTTTGGGATTTTATTGATACAAGCTTTTTATGTGCTTTTCTTATTTTAAGCTATGCATCGAAAGAAAAACAAAGTGCAAAAATGAAAGATCAATAAACTAAATATTAAAACCAAATAAGCATTTGAGTTAATTGATCAGATGAGATAATTGATCAATTGATTATATGTGAAGTACTGATTGTTTTCCAACAATTATCATGTCTAAACAATGTAAAATAACCTCTGGAACACTAGCTATCAAGTGAAAAGAGCTGTTGTAATGAAATTTGCAGCAAAGTACAATTTTATATAAGCAAAGTATGTTTTGCAACAGCAGCAAGAAATCAGCTCTTAAAATTAGCACATAAATTCTCTAAATATAGCTCTTGATGAGTAGAATAATATCCAAGTGTCAAACAATGATTTCAGCCTTCTTAAACCATGGCATTAGGTAAATTATCAGCAATATGACTAAGTCCTAATGGCTGTAGCAAACTTTTATGACAGCAGCAAGGAAACTTGCTTCAATCTAACAATACAACCATGAATATTATGTCCAATATCAAGTAGAATGTTGGCAAGATGTTAGACAATTATTATATGCTTGAGTTGTTAACAAGACAATTATTATATGCTTGAGTTGTTAACAACTTAACACTAGTTGATTAGATGCAATTCACCCAAGCTCTAATGGCTGTAGTAACTGACCATAACAGCAGCAAATTAATGACTTATTATGAGAAGTGTTGAGTTAGAATGAGCATGAGAGTAAGGTTAGACACCTAGATTATCAAGTTGCTTTAAGAGAGAGAGTGTTTTAGCTAAGCTAGGGTTTTAATCATCACTTGCAAACATAGATACTAGTGCCGTTTTCTTCTTCTTTGGGCAAATGGAGTCAATGCAACACCTATCAAGGAGGCTAAATGCAAGAGAAGATTGAAGGTTTGAAGGCCCAGGGTTATCCCCTCATAAACCTAGGTTCAAAACTTCTAGGGAAGAAATCCTAGGGTTTATCCTCTTACAAACCCTATGTAAATTTTCTATGACCCAATATACTGGTTTTCAGTTTTAATAAATCTTTTACAGTTTAATACTCATTCATATATGCAGAAATAAAACTGAACTTATAACTGGAAATGCATTGAATCATTTAACTGATACTGATGCAGAAAATAGGGAAGTACAAACACATTCAATGACATATTTCTGGGCAATGCCCCTGCAAAAACTCTGAAGGGAAAACCAGAACAAGAGAGAGATTTTAATTATGAACTCGCAGAAATTTCTGAGTTTACAGCAATCAATTTTTCCAGCAATGACTACTTATCTTTAAACTTGTGCACCAAATACTCCTCGAAAACTGTGCCAAGGTTTTGTTGTACTTTCAGTATGGACTTTATGGATTTTCTCCACAACAAATGCCTTGAAATCTGTGCCTTTATCCTTAGCCTTGATTTCTGTGCTAGACTTAGCTGTACGGCCTGCTGAATCCATCCTATACACCTGCATTAAATGTTGTACGATACTACTGTGATAAATGCTGAAAATTTCTTGGGATTCGTGCCACCAATCCTCCTTGGAATTTGCGCCCCCTCTTGCTGCTCCTCTCTCTTTCTTCAGTTCTTCTCTCTTCTCTCTCTTCTCATTAAATGCATAATAATGTAATGTCTTTTCCCTAGTTCTCTTTTTTATCTCTTCATGAGGTAGTTAGGAAGTTATTTTAGATCTGATGGCTGAGATTAAATCCTATCCCTCTCAAGATCTACGGTTGTGTTTTAATCTCTCATTGACACAACTTAAAAAATCACTTTATCCCTCATAAATTAAAAAGTCACTTAAACTTTATAAAATAAAGTTTATGCCTAGGGACCACTTTATGTCCCCCCCATGCTAAGACATCAAACACATGAAGAAGACCTCTCGAGCTACAAAACTCAACACTCCCTCTTAGTGAGGAAGGTACTTCTGGTAGCACCTCCTCCATGATCAATGACCTCCTCTGCCTCTGTAGCTGCTCCCTTTGAACTGGAAGAACCTGCTCCCTCTGAACTGGAAGACCCTGCTACCTCTACTGCTGAAATCTGATCATGATATCTATGCTCCTCCTCCATTGGTGTCATCTCATACCAGCTAAGTCTCTTGACAGTATTGGAAGAAGCCTCACAATCATCTGTCACTGATACGGACGTTGACTTTAAATCCAAGAACCCATTGGATCCAATCACAGGTTGTCCCAACAACCTGCATAATCTCTCATATCTGATACTAAGCACTGCTGCTGTGTCCGGAGTATCTCCCTCTGGATATATGAACACCTGTCCATGATGGTGTTGAAATGCTTACTCCAACACCTAGGTACTTTGTTATATAGTAATTTCCTTACTGCAATCAGATTAACAACTCACAAAACAAAAATACACTACTAAAATATTCAACTCAATATCATGCAGTGGAAGCATAAACTAGGAAACCAAATCATGCACACATAAACACCAATATTTTTGGGTAGATACCCCTGGAAARACCTCGGAGGGAAAAACARTGCCGAGAATGATTTTATTATGCTAAAATCAGGGCTCCCGTAATAGGGATAATGGCCCACTGAGAGAAATACAACTGTAGACTAACCTGGAAAGGTTTGACCTGCTGTCTGTTGATTTTTCTAATTTCTAGATTCGATAATTATTACTTTATGATTTCAAACAGATTTTAATGCCACTGTTATCATAGATTAATTACACACTAAAAATTACAACTGAAATAAAACTGCAATGGAAATAACAGAATCATAGAGAAATAACCATGCACAATAGACACAAGATTTATCCTGGGAAAACCCGAACTCGGGAGAAAAAACCCAACAAATTTTTCTCTAGAAGAAATTCAATCCAAGTTCATGAATACATCACCAGACATATTAAGAGTTCCAAACACATAGAAAGATGCGCCCTAGTGTGAGGAATATCCCTCAAGTATGGCGCATCACTAGAACAAGGTAGCGCACCACAGAACTGACACAATTGGCAACTGACAACTGCAATTGCAACTACAACTGGCTAATGCGCACTAGAAGAGGTGAGCTGATGTGATGTGTAATAATGAAATGAATCTGCCTTTATTTATACTAGTCAAGTCACCTTAATTTACTGGCAGGGCCGACTTGTCATTTTTGTATTTTCACTTTATTTTATTTCTTTTGTTTCTTTTACAAGTGTTTCTTCAATGCTTCAATGGAGCCGACTTGATCTTCTTGTCTTCTTTTTTATTCTAGTGCATTCCATTGTTTTCTATAATGGTTTTTTTATGGAGAATGACTTCCGGAAGTTGCAAAACTTCAACATGTACGACTAGTTTTGGCATGCTTTTCGTGGTATCCGCGACGTGCCCTTCTATGACCTGTGGATATCTGTGACTGTCTCCACTGTGACCTGTGGATGTGTACGGAAAACCTATACGAAAAGCTCCGTACAATCGAACACTCTCCCGTGGCTTCCTTCTACCGATACCCACCTGCGTATGCCTTTGTTCTCTCTTCTCCTTGACTTGTATGATCTCTAGATGAAAGTCCTGTTATCACGCAATCTATACTTTCCCAAAGACTAAAGGCAAGTAGGGTTAGATTGACGTAACACGGAGGTAACCCTATCACTGTCATCCCAAATGGAGTTCTGGATCTCTCCTGTCAAACCTCTCCATCAACCTCTCGGTGAACTCCAAGTACGAAGTAATGTGGTTGTGACCCAAGGTCACCAACCCAAGGTACCACCACTCGTGGGCCTCCCCATCCAAGTGCAAGGTGGCGAAGCTAATAGATTCTGACTCTGTCATCGGGTTGAGCTTGAAACATGTGCCAAGCTTCTGTACCCATGCCCGAGCTGGGCATTGTGACGACCCGTCGAAAGTATGAATGTTCACCTTTCCCACTTTCTTAATGAAGTCCATGTTTTGAGTTTGCGCATTGCCCCTCTGTGCCTCTCGGGGTTTGTTCTCATATCTGATCGAGCAATAGTCTAGCAAGCTCATGTCTGCATGGAACTCTGGTCCCAGTGCCAAATAATCTCTCTTGTACTCCTCGAACGGGTCTTGTGGCACTGCCTACCCTGGCTGTCCCCCCCGGAACTGCGGATATAGTGGTCAGGGAATTCTCCCAGATGATGTATAGGCATGGATAGGAGAGGGATGTCCACTCGCTCCGCCTTGAGATCCACTGGAGCCACTGGCCCCTGTTAATGTTTAAGCCATTATTATAGATGTTTGCATTTCATTAGATAACAATAGCATAATCCAAGATCATTGAGAAATACACAAT
>SNQJ01S0145580.1:11296-24063 GCA_010110895.2 Picea sitchensis | reverse complement strand
ACAATAATCTCTACATCAAGACAATAACATAAAATCAGTTGATTGTTGTGGTTTTAGATGACATTATTTTTTGAGCCAGTATGAAAGAAATGTGTCAATAGTTTGCAATAGAAATGCAAAAGGAATTTGAGATGTCTATGCTTAGTGAACTATCATTCTTTCTTTGACTACAAATTTCTCAATCTGACAAAGACATATTCATTTCACAAACCAAGTATGTCAAAGAAATGTTGAAAAAATTCAGAATAGAAGATTGTAGACCAGTCAACACACCTATGGTCATAGGTTGTAAATTGAGCAAAAATGATGAATCTACAGAAGCAAATCAAACATTGTATAGGTCAATGATTGGAAGACTACTATATGTGACGACATCAAGGCTAGACATTATGCAAGCAGTAGGATTGGTTGCACAATTTCAAGCTGCACCAAAAGAAACTCATGTGAAAGTAGTAAATAAGATATTCAAATATCTGAAGGGCACCTTGGACTTCAGCTTATGGTACTCAATAGGTGAATATTTTACTCTAAAAACATATACAAATGCAGATTGGGCAGACAATGTTGATGACAGGAAAAAGTACAAGTGGAGGAGCATTTTTTTGTTTTGTTTTGGGCAACAGTCTAGCATCTTGGTTGAATAAGAAACAATCTTCAATCTCTCTACCCACGATAGAAGCTGAGTATATTGCAGCAACAACATGTTGCACACAATTTCTTTGGATGAATCAAACATTGCAGGATACCAAGGTAGAATATGATCAACCAATCTCAATCATTTGTGACAACACAAGTGCAATCAACATTTCAAAGAATCATGTTATGCACTCAAATAAGAAGCATATTCCTATCAAGTACCACTTTCTAAGAGAACAGGTAGCCAAACCGAGTGTCAAGATAGAATACATTGCTACCAAGGAACAAGTTGCAGATATTTTTACCAAACCCCTTGCTAGAGAAACATTTGAATATCTTAGACAGAAGTTGGGAGTGATATCCCTCTCATCTTGTCAGTAAAGAAGCACAACACACGGGGAACATACCTTTTATATTGATGTCAAAGGGGGATAATTGAAGAATGAGGAGAGTTACAGACATGGGGAGGAAAATTACAAATAGGGGGAGAGTTGCAGACAAGGAATGACTCTTTCTATTTTTGGAGGATTACGTGTTTTTGAGTATAGGGTTTCCATCAATGACAAATGGGGAGATTTTGAATAAAATATTGTCATTGATGTCAAATGTTAGAAAGTGGATTAAATATAAATGTAACCTTGGTATCACTTTAATAAATACAAAAGTGAAAATTTAAGTGGAAACAAATTTTACCTAAAACTTGAGTAAAAATGAAAGTGAATTAAATATAAATATGACTTTAATAAATAAGAAAAGTTGAAAAGGTAGGCGGAAGTGGAGTTTACCTAAAAGAGGAGTAAATATGAAAGTGGATTAAAGAAAAAGGTAAAAGTGAAAGTAGAGTTAAAGAAAAAGGGTAAAAGTTAAAATGCACATGGTATTTACAAACCATGGTGGTATTTATCCATGGTAAGGTAAAAAGTGAATTAAAATTAAAAAGGGGGAAAAAACAATTATTATCTAATAAAAATCACGACTTTTCAAAAAGAACATGACTTTACATATAAAGCTTATGGAAAAGTATAAATAAAGAAGAGGGTTATGAGAAAAAATGAATATGTGGGTGAAAATGTAATATTCACATGCATATCATTTGAGGTGTGACGATAAAACATCATTAAGTGATCGACAATTATATATTGATGAAGATCAGATATGGTATTCAAGAAAATAGATACGACAAAAGAAAAAGGAGGGAGTACAGATCTAAGATAGAGGAAGAAGAAGTAGCAAGCACAATGCAAAAGAAGCGAAAGTAGAATATCTGGTAAAGGAAGAAAGAAAGTAGAATATTTGGTAAAGGTAGAGTGAAAGCAAAAATAGAAAGCACATAAAAGATCTAGCGAAAGAAGAATTAAAGAATGCAGAGAAAAGTTTGTGAAGACAAAAGAAACAAAGGAGATCGGTCTTCAAACAATCCATGAAGGTGATGACAAGGTCAATAAAGCTAATCTCCAAACTCATAGGAGACAGTTCAAGAGTCTGAAGATGAAAGACGAAAAAAATGTTGCATCCTATCTCCTCCGCATGGACGAAATTTTCAACACCATTAGAGGACTTGGTGAAACCATTAAAGAATCGATGATTGTGCAAAAGGTGTTGAGGTCACTCCACTTAATATTTGATGCCAAAGTTTCCACCATTGAGGAAATATATGATCTTGATCAATTAACAATGGATGAATGTCATGGGATCCTCACTGCATATCAAATGAGGATTGAAAAGGAAAAACCATAAAAAAGGGAAGCAACTTTCAAAGCCTCAAAGAAGACGAAGAACAAAGAGCACAAATCAAGCGATTGTTCCAATTGTGAATCATATGTAGAGGAAGCAAATTTTGTGAGAAAACACAAAAAGAGATCTGGCAAATACAAAGTTAAGTTCCCCTTTAAATGCTTTAATTGTGGAAAAGTAGGACATTTTGCTGCTAAGTGTCCATATGAGAAAAACAAAATTAGTGATAATGAAGAAGAATATAATATAAGAGAAAACATCATCAACAAAAGAGTAGCCACAAACATGACAAGCATGAAAAAAAGAAGAACTCTTATAAACAAAAGAAGAGCCTCTACTCAAAAGGGATCAATGAATCGTCTGAAGAAAGTAGTGAAAGCAGTTCTGATAGTGATAGAGAAGAAACTCTCTTTATGGAAATCAAAACTAAGATTGATGAAGAAAAGGAAATGATGGATTCAAAAGAAGAGGAAAACATTGAAGCATATGGAGAGGTGGATCTTGAAGAAGAACTCATCTGTGCCTTAAGTGAAATAAAGAAGCTAAGAAAAAAAAAAATTAAAACAAAAGGAGTAGCTACAAAAAATGAAGAAGAGGATCGCGATTCAAAAACCAAAATGTCACAAAGCCTTGAAGAATCAGAAAACATCACCAGAAGCCTAAAATTTCAATTAGAAGAGGCAATAAGGATATAATAAGTGGTAAGAATTCAGTTGAAAGAAAAAGAAGAAAATTGTAATAAGGTAGAAGTTGAACTTGTTTCCTTGAGAAAGGATTTGGAAAAGTCAATTGCTCAGTTGAACAGAAGCTTGAAGTTTGAAAAGAGTGGCAAAAACTTAGATCATATCATCAATTGTCAAATATCACCATTTTTTAAGACAGGTCTTGGTTATGATAAGAGTTAGATGACCACCAAAGAACATCCATAAGCTGCAAGGCCATCAAAGAAAGTAAATGAAGAAAATTATGAAAGCTATGCCAATGTACTCAAAAGTTCCATCAGTGATGAAGACAACAAGAAGAAAGAAAATAATGTTCCACATAAAGTTGACATTTCTCCTAAGGACAACAAGGACAGATTCAAAATATCTTTCCCACCAAGGCGACCTCGCATGAATTGGTACCAAAATTCTTTCTTTTGCTATTGCTTTTGCTGTGATCATTTTGGTCATAAAGCAATAGATTGTATAACACATACAAGAAATAATCATGTATGGAACAAAGACATGGATGCTTATAGACTCCCAAACAAAAAATATAACTCATTTTCCCATTTATTTGATTACAATGTTGTGTGCTATAAATTACAAAGCTATGGGCACAAAGCACATCATTATAGAAGTAACCTTGTGGAAAATCCTAAACAAAAGAAGGATGTGGATACCCTTGTCAAACAAAAGAAAGAACTCATAGGAGTTTGGAAAAAGAAGCAGGAACAAGAGATGCATAATAAGGAGGAATATATGCTTGTGCAAACTGCCCTTCATGTTCAAAACAAAGGAAACCAATGGTACGTTAACACTGGATGCTCAAACCACATGAGAGGTGACAAGAGCAAGTTTCTCACTTTGAAAGAAGTTAACGGAGGTAGTGTGACGTTTGGAAGCGATGCTACCTCAAAGATAGATGGAAAATGTACTCTAAGTCTCAATAATGAAAATACTAAAACAAAACATGTCTTGTATGTTGATGGTTTGAAACATAATCTTCTCAGTGTTATTCAAATGTCTGATCAAGGACACAATATCACATTTAACTCTCAAGGCTATGAAATAAGGAAGGAAGGCTCGGGAAGATTAGTGGCAAGTGAATATAAAACATCAAATAATGTATATATCTTTAATGAGATCCAGGGAGAAACGTACTATATGGGACAAACATATGAAAGTTGGTTATGGCATAGAAGAATGGGTCATATAAACTTTGATAATCTGGTGAAAATCAACACTAAACAAGCAGTGAGAGACATACCAAACATTGTTAAACCTTCAAACACTCTCTGCAAGCAATGCCAGCATGGAAAACAGACAAGAAAAAGCTTTAAATCAAAGGAGTACTCAACAAAGAAGCCATTAGAACTCATTCATACAGATCTTTGTGGGCCTACATGAACACAAAGTATACAAGGTGAAAATTACTTCATGTTGCTCATTGATGATTATTCTAGAATGACATGGGTTACGTTCCCAAAAGAAAAATCTGAAGCTTCTGAGAAGTTCAAAGCATTCAAAGCCTTGGTTGAAAATGAAACCAACTTGAAAATCAAGTGTTTGATATTATACATAGGAGGTGAGTTTATCTCCAATGAATTTGAAGAATTTTGTGAGATTCATGGGATAAAAAGATATTTTTCAGCCGCAATAACTCCATAGCAGAATGGAGTGGTAGAAATAAAAAATTGAATTGTACATGAGATTGCAAGACCAATGTTGAATGAAGCCAAGCCATCAAACAAATTTTGGAGAGAAGCAATTAACACCATAGTTTACATTATGAACAAAGGGAAAATCAGAGTAAACAACATCAAAACACCTTATGAATTATGGAAAGGTAGACCAACTACAGTTAAATACTTCAAAGTTTTTGGAAGCAAGTGCTACATAAAAAGAGATGACGAGGATTCGGGAAAATTTGACTCTAGAGCTGATGAAGGTATATTTCTTGGTTATTCATCAAGAATCAAAGCTTACATATGTTATAATACAACATTATGCAAAATCGTAGAGAGTGCCAATGTAAAGGTTGATGAAGCAGGGAAACAGAAGGTGAAAACACAAGTAAATATTCAAACAGATGAGTCAGGATGCAAAGAAGAAAAAAAAATAACAAGGAGAAGAAAATGAAGAAGAAGAAACATAACGCCAAGATACAAATGCACCATCTAGATTTGTCCGAAATAATCATTTAGAAAATCTAATTCTTGGTGATAAAGATGCAGGAATTCAAACTATAAGAGTACTAGCTAGTGCACGAGAATATGCAAACTTCTCATTGCTATCTAAAATAGAGCCTAAGAATTTTATAGAATCCAGTGAAGACAAGCACTGGATTGATTCTATGGAAGAAGAGCTGAATCAAATTGAGAAGAATGAAACATGGGAGCTTGTTCCAAGGCAGACAGATAAAAATGTAATTGACACCAAATGGGTTTTTAGGAATAAATTGAATAAATATGGGTAAGTAATTAGAGTTAAATCAAGATTGGTTTGTAAACGCTATGCTCAAGTTGAAGGTATTTATTTCGAAGAAACATTTGCCCCAATTGCTAGACTAGAAGCTATCATAATGTTTTTGGCATTTGCATGTTTCAATAACTTCAAAGTCTATTGAATGGATGTCAAGTATGCCTTTATCAATGGTAATTTAGAGAAAGAAGTATACATTGAACAACCAGAAGGATTCTTATTATCTGAAAATAAGGATTATGTGTGCAAATTGAAGAAATCACTTTATGGGCTAAATCAAGATCCCATAGCTTGGTACTCAAGACTTGATAAATATCTACAACAAAAAAGATTTAAAATACGATTTGTTGACAATAATCTCTACATTAAGACAATAACAACAAATTAGTTGATTATTGTGGTTTATGTAGATGACATTATTTTTTGAGGCAGTATGAAAGAAATGTGCCAAGATTTTGCAATAGAAATTGAGAAGGAATTTGAGATGTTTATGCTTGGTGAACTGTTATTCTTTCTTTGACTACAAATTTCTCAATTTGAAAAAGGTATATTCATTTCACAAACCAAGTATGTCAAGAAAATGTTGAAAAAATTCATAATGGAAGAATGTACACTAGTCAACACACATATGGTCACATGTTGTAAATTGAGCAAAAATCATGAATATCCAGAATCAAATCAAACATTGTACAAGTCAATGATTGGAAGCCTACTATATGTGACGACATCAAGGCCATAAATTATGCAAGCATTAGGATTGGTTGCACGATTTCAATCTGCACCAAAAGAAACTCATGTGCAAGCAATAAAGAGGATATTCAAATATATGAAGGGAACCTTGGACTTCAACTTATCGTAGTCAAGAGGTGAATATTTTACTCTAACAACATATACAAATGCAGATTGGGCATGCAATGTTGATGACAAAAAAAGTATAGGTAGAGGAGAATTTTTTTGTGGGAAACAATCTAGTGTCTTGGTTGAGTAAGAAACAATCTTAAATCTGTTTATCCACAGCAAAAGCCGAGTATATTGCAGCAACAACATGTTTCACACAAGTTCTCTGGATGAAGCAAACATTGCAGGATATCAAGGTAGAATATGATAAGCCAATATCAATCATCTGTGACAAAAAAAGTGCAATCAACATTTCAAAGAATCCTATTATGCACTCAAAGACGAAGCATATTCCTATCAAGTACCACTTCCTAAGAGAATAGGTAGCCGAACTGAGTGTCAAGATGAAATACATTGCTACCAAGGAATAAGTTGCAGATATTTTTACCAAACCCCTTCCCAGAGAAACATTTGAATATCTCAGACAGAAGTTGGGAGTGATATCCCTCTCATCTCGTTAGTAAAGAAGAAAAACTCAGGGGGAACATACCTTTTCCATTGATTTCAAAGGGGGAGAGTTGCAGACAAAGGGAGGATAATTACAGACAGAGGGAGAGTTGCAGACAAGGAAGAACATTTTCTATTTCTGGACGATTACATGTTTTTGAGTACAGGGTTGCCATCAATGACAAAGGGGGATATTGTTGAAGAAAATATTGTCATTGATGTCCAAGGTTATAAAGTGGATTAAATATAAATGTGACCTTGGTATCACTTTAATAAATACAAAAGTGGAAATTTAAGTGGAAACAGATTTTACGTAAAAGTGGAGTAAAAATGAAATTCGATTAAATATAAATACAACTTTAATAAATAACAAAGGTTGAAAAGTTAGGTGGAGGTGGAGTTTACGTAGAAGAGGAGTAAATTTTACGTAGAAGAGGAGTAAATATGAAAGTTTATCCAGGTGGATATCGGTGGCCACCCACCTTTTCCAACTAGCTCAAAACAATTTTTTGGCAATTTACTATTTTTAGCAGTTTTTAACTTCCGGGGCCATTTTGAGGCCCTAAACGAAATTTTTGGGAAAACGAGGAGCAATATGGAAGCTCCTTCGATATTGCCTCCAAAATGAATCTCCTCAACGATACCTTTCCAACAGGCTATCATGCGCCTAAAATGAAGATCGTATGCAAAAGTTACGACCCTAGGAAGTTGATGTACTAACTTACCCAAATGGGGCCCACATGACTTTTGGCACTTCATCTCCTAGGGTTAGGTTTCTGGATGTCTAGGGTTTTTGGCATTCTTGTTTATTGTAAAAAGGCCTTCAGAGCCTCATTGTAATCATCTTCTTGCGAATGCGAGTAGCCGTCACATCTCTTCTCAGAGATAAGCTGCCACCATTCCAGCGAGTCTTTCACTCTGTATTTTTACAGTCACTATACATTTCTTTCATTAATAAAAATCATGTATTACTGTATATCTGTGTTTATGGTTGCAGCTCTAAAAAATTTCTGTTATATTATTGAATATCTACAATATCTCTGTGCATTTCTTTATTATATCTCCACTCTCATTTCATGCCAAAAATAATCCAGATCAGTGGTATCAGGGCATGCTGCTCTTGATCATTTTTTTCAGTGCATGTCCCTGATGAGGTCCAAGTATAACAAGTTGGGTCTCGAGCTTGTCTCTCTTGAATACAATCACTCTCGCATGCCCAAGAAAATAAAAATGACGAAGCAGATGATTCTATCAATCTGTTGTTTGAGCAAGCTCTCACGCGACAGAGGGACGGAATGATGGAGAATTTTTCTCACATCATTCAACGTCTGCCGATAGCAACAAGTGCATCTTCATCAAACAACCACTTTGGAATCACCTCTCCTTTAAAGGGAAAAGATCACCTTCTCACTCCTTAAATCTCTCCCCCATGTCAAACATTGGTGGGAAACTTACTGGGAGCAAAGTTCCACAGAGGAGTTTGGAATATATGGGGCCGAGCCCACTTGAGATTTTTTTGTGGATGTAGTAAAGGAACAATATTACCCTATTGGAAACTAAGAGGACCAGTACATGAGATGGACCACACTGCGGTAAAAGAGGGGCCAAGCAGTTCCAGAGTTCACCAATACCTTCCATACCTTGCGCACCAAGTTGGGTATCAAAGACTCCAAATGACATTTGGTTATGAAATACCGTGGGGCTATACACAGATACATCCAAACTGAAATGGATTTTCTGGATATCTCATCACTCAGTGCTGCTTATCGATATGCTATTAAAATCAAGTAGAAATTTAAGCACCAGAACAAATGGGAGTTCAAGTCTGCAAATCCACAACAACCAAAGTATGACAAAGACAACCCTAACAAATAGTCTCCTGAATACCAGTCCAAGCCACAAGAAAATAAGGGTCACGGGAAGATAAAGAAGGACACCGGAAAATGGTGCAATTTCCATAAAAGCCCGTGGGACAACACCGATGAATGTTTCTAAAAATAGTCATTTGTGGCCGAGATCAAAGACAAGGAGCCGAACCCCGATTCAAAATATGATTACAAAAATACTGGTAAAGGACAAATCATTGACGTAGACCCCACTACTATTGTCACAAACGCAACAATTCAACCAGAAGAACCAATAGATCCTGAGGAGGGGGAGCGCCTTTTTCATTCACAGATGTGAGTGAAGGGGACCCCACTGCATTTTATTGTTTATAGCGGAAGCCAGAAGAACCTCATGTCAAAAGAGGTTGTCAAACAATTGGGGTTGTCGACAACACCACACCCGCAACCATACAACATCGGGTGGCTTCACCACAGATGAGTTCTTTGTGTCAGGCAGTAGTTCCGATGAGGTATTATGTGATGTTGCCCCACTGAATGTCTGTGATGTTCTCTTGGGCCAACCATATATGTGGAGACACCATGATGTTTATGAGTCTAGACCTCGCGATGTCATTGTTTCTCTAGGGGGTCATCTCTACAGAATACCAGAGGTAGTTTCAACTATT
This sequence comes from Picea sitchensis, assembly GCA_010110895.2. Taxonomy (NCBI): domain Eukaryota; kingdom Viridiplantae; phylum Streptophyta; class Pinopsida; order Pinales; family Pinaceae; genus Picea; species Picea sitchensis. Next base: position 14,652 of record SNQJ01S0145580.1, on the reverse strand, counting down.
TTTCCACCTAAACGGTGTCGCAAGGTAGTATCTCATACTACAAAATTTAGCTTCTTCACAATCTGTTCAAAAGGGGAACATAAGGACACTGCAACCACTACAACCTCGCCCTATGCACCTTCTATCCAACAGAAGCATGTTGACAAGGTTGCAGAAAAGTGCACATATTCCTTTTGCACACCGTCCTCTTGTGTATCTTGACTTGTTGAACAACCTTAGCCTCAACAAGTTTGTGATAGACTTCCATAAACTGAGCAACGCAACGTCTCCGACAAGGCAAACAACTCTCCAAGATTCAAATTCAACAAATGTTTTTTCCTCTCCCACAGACACTCAACACAATGGAGACCATTGCTTCCTAAGGAGGGAGGATTGATCCAGGTGGATATCGGTGGCTACCGACCTTTTCCAACTGGCTCAAAACAATCTTCTGGCAATTTTGGTAATTTACTATTTTTAGCAGTTTTTAACTTCTGGGGCCATTTTAAGGCCCTAAACGACGTTTTTGGGAAAATGGGGAGCAATATGGAATTTCCTTCGATATTTCCTCCAAAATGAATCTCCTCAATGATACCTTTCCAATGGGCTATCATGCGCCTAAAATGGAGATCGTATGCAAAAGTTACGAACCCGGGAAGTTGATGTACTAACTTACCCAAACGGGGCCCACATGACTTTTGGCGCTTCATCTCCTACGGTTAGGTTTTTGGATGTCTAGTGTTTTTGGCATTCCTGTTTATTTTAAAAAGGATTTTAGAGTTGTTGGGCCCATGATATGACTGAATTAATGACGTTAAGTAGATCCTTTTTGGCCGAATATGTATATGCGTTTCCTGTTTTGAAGAGTTTTTGAAGAGCTTTTGTGCCAAATTACTATGATTCATACCAGGTATGCATGATTCATGTTTTGTGATGATTTTGAGTATAATTCAACATGTTTTTATGATTCCAGGGAACTAATTCGCGTTTTGTGTGTCACAGGGCAAAATCGCAGCTTGTTTTTGCATCTGACACTCCGTCCGGTACTCCATTCCACACTCAGTCTGGTACTCCATCTGACACTCCATCCTGCACAAAAACCATGGGCGATTTGGCGGTTAGCATATTGACGTCCAGCAATGGGAGAATCAGAGACATGGGTTTTTCTTGTGCTCGTGGCTTCTAGCTACTGAACTTCTGACAACTCGATTTGGGTTGTTATGTTGTGCGATTATTGGCTCACCTTATTTCTAGAAGCCACCGTCAGTCTGGGCATCTTAAATGCAATTTGTTTTTTTAGAGAGGGTCGATCCTTCTAGTGTCGACCTCTCAGCTTGTAAAACTTATAAATACCACCTCAGTGGTTAGACAATTGGAAGTAGAGTGCTAGAGAGACAAAGACAATTCAACTATGTTTTGCCATTTTCATTTTGCTAAAACTATGTAAAGATTGCGTTTTGAATTTTTAATGTTGAATTCGTGTTGTTGAGCTCGAGGTTCGCCTTTGAAGAGTAGACATGAATTGTTGTGGGGCCCACTAGCAGTCTGGGTGAATATCCACTTAGTTTGCTTGTGAATTGGATAGTGTAGTTGTCATTTTATTCATTTCCTGTACATGAGTTTTTCATTATGCTTCTTTACTGTATAAATTGCCGTTTATAATTTAATTAGTTTAGTTCAGTTTTGCAGGTTATTATGGAGGCTATTGTTAATATGAAATGAGCTATTAGTTGATAGGAGATAATATTTCAAGCTTAGATACTAACCCTATGTGTACTTAGATGATAGATTAGATTTTCTTTTATGCTGAAATAGAGTTTAAGAACAGAGTTTAAAACATAGTTTTTAATTCATGATTTCTTTGACAGGGTTTCGTTGGATGGATAGTTATTAGTCTTTAGTTTTCAATTCCAGTTTGTTTATCTAGTTGTTATTTAGCTTTGCTTATCTAAATTGTCATTTAGTTTCCTCATTCGCATTCTTGTCATATGCTGAAATAGTATTTAATTTCTGTTTTATGAGCATTTCCTCTTTTGCAATTTGAATTGTTAAAATAGGACTAGTTTAGTTCACTTTATGCAATTTATTTCTTAGATCTAAGTTGAAATTTCGATTCAAAGTTGGTTATTGAGTTTAGTGTAGTATGAGTTTGCTTAATTAGTATATAATGCAATTGAATTTACTAGAATAGTGTCTTTATACTGTTGATGATTAATGCATAATTGGATAATCACATGGATATGCAGGATAGTTGATGTTGTTTCTATAATGGCTAAGTTCTCACTGGATTGCCTAATTCACACTTTTCACTTTGCTATTGAAGTCAATATCGAGTTTATCCCTCTTGAATTATCATTAATTTTTAAATGCCATCGTGATATTATAAGACACCGGAGACATAACCATCAACACGATGTTTGATTTTTCTTGCTTTCATAGATTAGAAGATAGTTTCCTTGCTTTCATAGATTAGAAGATAATTTCCTTGCTTTTATAGAATAGTTTTCTTGCTTTGGTAGATTAAAGAATAGTTTCTTATGGTAGATTAAAGAGTAGTTGTTGATTACTTTTATTGTCATAATGATTTCAATTTAGTAGATTAAGATTTTCTTTCGTAGATTAGAAGTAGTTGTGAAGTTTAATTTAAGAATAGAGTTCACTTGTTTTTTATCTTAATTAGTTGCTTATTGAGTAATCTTAATTAGTTTACTTGTTGTATAAGTTATTATAGGTTAGTTAGTTGTTTTCTTGCTTGTTTACTTGCTTTAATATAGTAGTTGCTTGCTTGTCTATTTACTTGCTTTCATAGGATAATTAAAGTAGTTTAAAGTAGTTAATTAAAGAGTAGGTTAATTAAAGTAGTTTGCTGTTGCTATTTCTTATTAGGTAGATATTTTTCTTTTGTTTATTGTCATGATTAAGTTAGTTTGATTTAAGTAGGGTTTTCATTTGCCTTCTTAAGACTATCCATCGATCCTTTGCTCAAAAATTACTTAGGGTACATAGTTTAAGTTTCTTAGTAGGGTTTGATCATTAGTAGTCTTTGCTTAACTAGATTAGCCCTTAGATAGCCCATTTCCTTAATTAGAATATACTACCTCTAGTCCTTCTACCTTGGCATATATATTGCTGCAACTCTAAGTTTACTTACCCAGGGTTGACAATTTAATAGAGGGTTTTTAGTGCATATAGAACACCCACGATTTTTGGCGCCATTGCTGGGGAGTTGTCTCAAGGTAGGAAATAGTTAGGAAATAAATCATTTCTAAACCTTAGCATTATATTAGTGGCGGGGGAACTTTAAGATGAGAGGTAAGAACCTACGCATCTACTATTGCAGGCTCCCCCAAACCCAATGGTAGTTTTTTTTTTTTTTT